>JAWNOO010000168.1:600000-760112 GCA_035045905.1 Drosophila anomelani
GAGATAATCCAGCAGATCCCTTTCGACCCTAAATATTAATGTCTACTATTTCTGCCTTTCCAGAGAAGAGTGATAGTGATAGCGAAGTGCAGTAAGGAAGGATGAATTACGGATAACCAAGCTGCTTTAATGTAAAATGTGGTCATAAATAAAGAATGGAAAGAGGAAGAAAAAAGAGGAGGAGCAGCAACGCACTGTCAGCACAGTGTTCGCAGCACACTGTTCCACAAATACTCACTAGAGAGCCTTGCATTGAATCGACGTAATGGTCTCGCGACTCGATTTCGATCCACCTTCAGTCCCAAATATCTCGGATATTACGTGGCTTAATGCAAGGCTTCGGGAGCTCCTTCAGAACGCAACGAAACGTATCGAGACGATAAATCTTAAATTAGTAACTCCCATATGTGCTCTTTAAGTATGCAAACTAAATGAAATTAAGTCGAACTTATGCGTAATATAATGAATGAAAAACATTGTTTTAATCTTAAGTATTATTTACCTAAACAAGTAATCGAAATTGCAATACACACTATATATATATACTATATGTAAACCTTATATAAACATAGATTTTTCCAACCACACATCAATTGTTCGCGAGTGCTGTTGAAAGCAAATCAAATATAGTCGTTATTGTGTAATTTAATACAAACAATTTAATTATTATGTATGACAATTATTTTAGAACTCTCTTGTAAAAAATAAAAAACAAACAAACGAATCTAATTAAAAAAAACGGTTTCGATTCCTTTATTTATTCGGAAGAGGAATAATCATCAGCGTAGGGAAAGTGCCTCAGGAAAATCCGACCCCTTCGGCGCCAGATCGCGGTATCTTTGTACTGTTGAAGCGTGTCAGCGTACTGGGGCATTGGCATCCCAGTGGCTCTCTGATTACGTCTCAAATACCGAAGTGCCGCTTCCGCGTTGATCATGACCTTGGTCCGCACACATAAGCTTTGGTTGCGCAGTAAATGGAAGTGATCGGTGGCCTGGCCAACGAAGGCCACGACCAGAAAGGAAAGCGGAAATGTCAAGCAGCCCACACAGATGCCCTCGTGTTTCCAAAAGACCTCTTCTGAGACAAGACCTGTGCCGAGCACAAATACTTTGGTCAGCAGGTGGATAATGCGCTCCACCGGCTTCCAAATGGCGTGAATGCCCAGCTCCAGCAGGAGAAGAGCCACTGCCAGCTCATAGATACGCTGGAACACTACCGACATTCCCTCAACGCCGTGGGGAATAAATCTGTTATCATAGATCAGGTCCATTAGGGCAATGGCTACTAAGACAGTTGGGAACTGCGGTCCCGGCACCTTGGACTGATTGGGCGGCAAGGCCCAACTGTGCATCAGATGAATCAAGCCAGCAGCGCAAACACACGCAAAGGATGTCATAATGATAGATTTATACGAAAAGAAAGAATTCCATGAAAATTTCAAATTTTGATGTACAAGTTTTTGGGTAAAAAGTGAGAAAACGACATATTTGTAAAAACTTTATATATTTTTAAAAGTCTAAATTGCCATGGATTGCTGAAAAAATTAATAAATGTAAACTCACAAACTTAGTAACTGACATTCAAAGCGATGTTGAGACAGGAAAGTGATTCAATTTGTATTTATTTAACCTCGTTATGAGGATTTTTTTCCAAAAATATTTAGTTTAATTTTTTAAATATTTTTTAAAATAACAAATTTATAATTTTGATTGCATTAATTGCCTCACGATAAGTGACACCGCTTGTGCACTATCCTTGAGGTAGAACAACCTGTCACTCGCTAGCAGAACATCATAGACTATTCGCCCCTCCGGGCGCTTTAATTTAATAAAAAATTAATAAATATATACCAAATATATGATTTGGTTTTGTAATTCTTTATTTTAAATATAGTTGGAATTTAGGGCAATTCTGTGTCATTGTATCGAGCGATTTTGAAGAGCCTTGCACGATGTGTACGAAGGATCTATCTGAGTCGAATGGGTGATAGGTACTGGCAATGGTGTTATTTGTGTTATTTCCAATTTCCGCAACGGTGGCCTAGGCCTTGCGCGACATATATATCAAGCCGGCAGCAAAGCCACAAAATAGTATTGGACAGGCCAGTTGTATCATCTTGCCGGAGAATAGGCGCCACACCACGGAAACTGGCGTCTTGTTAAATCCCTGCGAGACCACATCCGTCCCATCATCATCCTCGTCGTTCAGCTCTGCATCCTCATCGGTTGATGCTTCCGTTCCCGTGGCAGTGCAAGTAGTCGTACTTGTTTCCGGTACTGAGTCAGATTCCCCCTCGGCGTCCTTATCCTCCGCCGAGGACTCCTGCGTGGCAAAGTCCGCCTCAGACTCGACCAAGTTGGCTTCTGCTCCGATTTGGAGCAGCCGGCGCAGCAGCTCAACGTTGTTGGCATTGCGGAGCAGCTCTTCCAAGTGAATCATGCGGCGATCGCTGCCCACAGAGTTGTTTGTATTTGAGGGCTGAGTGACCAGTGCTACCTCCGAGGTGGTCACCAGATCCAGGTCTCGGATCTCTTGCTCTGGCTCGCCATGCATGTCTTGGTGCAGTGCTACTGTCTGCCCACCGGAAGCTCCATTCACTGTATCTACTGGCTCCTCCGGCAACACAGGCTTCTGAACTTGATTAACATTCGCGAAAGCTTGCTGGAGGGCTGCTTCCACAGAGGCCGTGGAAGGTTCCTCAAGCGCGATCTGTGGGAATTTTTCCTCGGAAACCTGGGGGATTGGCTGTAAGAGATCATTTACGGGTTCAGGTTCCTCTGGCTGTGTTTGTTTCTTGAGCGCTTCATCAGTGGTCGTTCCAGGTAAAGGGTTTTCCTGCTCAGATTTTTCAACGTTGATCTGAGCCTCGTTCGCAGCCAATTTCTGCTCCGAAACCTGTCCGGGGTCAATAGCTTGTGGCTCCTGGTGAGCTAGTGGGTCCTCCCCTTGAGAAGAAGTTGCATCGTTATCCTGGACCTTGTCTGATGCCGGTTTCTGTGCCGATTCCTGTTCAGCTTCATGGGCCAGTAGATTCTGTTGCGCTGTGGATGCAGCTAGCAGTTCCTCACTTGGCCTTGACTTGTACTCGCTAGTCAAAAAGTCGTCTGGATCCCGTACAGGCTCCAAGTCGCTAGACAGTGACGTCTGGTCAGCGGTGCATGCGTCTGAATGCACGAACTCTCCGTCTTCCTTGTCAGCCAGCGCCACTTCGGCCTCCATTTCGGCTACGACGCGTTGAAGCTCCCTCAGGGTCTGTTCCTCGTCCAGTTTCAATGCCGCTTCGCTTTGGCATGAAAGAACGTGGGTGGTTATAGGCGACATTGTGGTTGGATCGGGTTCGGAAATTGAAGTGTCCGCCTGAATGCCGGAGTCATTAGCTGACAGCTGCCCAGATTTGGTAGTGTCCAGAATACTGGTGTACTTGCGGCTGCTCATCTGGAAGGTGCTGCAGCTGGGGCCAAGGGCGATGGGCCCAGGAATCTTGGTTTGACTTCTTAATGAGGTGCTGGCCCCGCGACTCACAGACGCCGCCGAGGACACGGCTGGCAGTAAGTCTGTGTCTGTATTCGTGTTCAAATTGTCTGTTTCACGCTCTTCCGAATTTTTCACATTCTTAATGTTCACTTTCTCACGTAACTCCTCCTGCGATGGGGTCGCTGGGATATTACGGTTGGCCATCATTGGTTCCTAGACGCTTGAAAGGATTCAGCTCAATTTGGATAACGCCTTAAGGTGACACGGGGGTCTCTGCTCTTACTTACCCTTAACAATTTGTAGCAAGACTGAACCGAATTTTTAATGTATGTCTATTTCGACAGATGTGTGTATGATGGTTCGGTTTGTATATACCTTTTCCGCAACTTAAACTTTCCCTATGGTCTGAACTATGTTCCTACGCTACTGGGCTGTACGAGTTGAATGGCGCTTTTGTATTTGACTTGTAGTTTTCATTTTCCAAGACCTACTAGAAATACGATTTTAGGAAATTTGAATTATGGCCTGAAAAGTGTTACCAACTACCTAGTCCTGAGTAATTCCTATTATTAAATTATTTAATTTTTAATTATTATTATTTCGTTTTTAATGGTTAGCTGTGACTTTTAATTATGTAACGGGTATCAGTTTTTATATAAATACACATATATATATATACATATATATGTATATATATATATATGTATATATATATATGTATATACATATATATATAGCATCTAATTACATTTAATTTAACTATTATATATAAATCGTTCTAACAACCCTTAGCTCAAGCAATGATAAAAGTACTCCAATGGAACTTAAATGGATACATAAACAATTACAATGAATTACAAATTCTCATAAAAATGAACTATCCTAAAATTATATCCCTCCAAGAAACCCACCTTTATTCTATACAAAACATCCCCATCCCAATTAACTACACCCTCTACCACGAAAATACGGCCACTAACGGATATGGAGGTGTGGCGCTCCTAATCCACAACTCCATACAACAACAAAACGTCACGATCAATGCTTTCGACTTCTACACAATAGCAGTAACAGTCCACTCCAAGATCAAACTCACAATTGTCTCCTCTTACATACCCCCCAATAAAACCTTTAAGATTCAAAACCTTAGAAACATATACGATTCTATACAACCACTCTTACTTATAACTGGAGACTTTAAGAGCTGGCATAGAAGCTGGGGCTCTCCAACCAACAATAAAAGAGGCAACATTCTATTCAAATACATTAACCAGTCCTCACTTATTACACTCAATAATGGCTCACCAACTCACTTCACCACACATCACACTTTCACCCACATTGACCTTTCCCTCGCATCTCCCCCCCTCTCTATCAATTCTAAATAGCATACAGATAACTACCTAGCCGGTAGTGATCACTACCCCATACACATAGACATTTTCGATTAACACAACCACTACCCTGTTGTAAGACCCAGATTCAACCTTAAAAAGGCAAATTGGCCACTATTTCAGGAAGTTTCCGAAAAATTATCCGACAAAAGATCTCCCAGCTCTAATGTCAATAAAGAAACAGCCAACATATAACTAATATAATTTTGCAAGCAGCTAACGAATCCATCCCCCAAACACAGGCACTAAAGGCACAGAAATCTGTTCCATGGTGGGACCAAACACTTCAGAAACTTAAAAATGAAAAAAACTCATGCTGGCGCACTCTTAACAGAAACATTGACATGACAAATATACTTGCCTACAAAAAAGCGAACGCCAGGCTTAAACGCGAAATTAAGATTAGGAAACGGAAATCTGTCCAACACTTTACTGCCGAGATAAACCCAAAATCATCAATCTCAAAAATATGGTCAAACATAAATCGATTTTGTGGCTTGAAAAGTCGACTCAATATCCATTGCATCACTAACCCTAATAACCCAACACAAAACACTCTTGACAATAATGAAATAGCCAACATTCTTACCGACCATTGGTCGAACTCAGCACTATACAGCAACTTCCACTCAACCTTCATACAACATAAAAATAACCTAAACCCAAACATATCAAACATCCCATCTCAAATAGCATTGAGTATTGAAAAGGACATTACCATGACCGAAATGTGAGCCTCCATCAACCAATTAAAAGGTAAAACCCCTGGCCGTGACCGTATCAGCTACCCCATGATTAAAAACCTACCCACAAACCTTATGCTACGACTCCTAAAGCTTTTTAATAACATTATGAAGTCTAAAATACCTAACCAGTTCAAAGTAGCACCGTCATCCCCGTCCCTAAACCAAATATGGACAAGACTTCTACCAGCTCTTACCGGCCTATCTCCCTCAACCCGTGCATAGCAAAGGTTCTAGATAAAATCATATCGAAACGGCTTTGGTGGCTAGCTACAAACGGCAAGCTGTTAGACAGCCGTCAATTGGGTTACAAAAAGGGAAAATCAGTATCTGATTCACTAGCTATGCTAGATTACCAGATTACTTCCTCCCTATCAAATAAAAACCACATCTCCATCATCTCATTAGACTTCACCAAAGCCTTCGATAGGGTAGGCATCCACTCTATCATGGACGAACTCAAAGACTGGAAAATAGGACCAATCATAGCAAGATACATATTCAACTTCCTTACCAACAGAAAAATAACAGTCCTTACCAACAAAGTTTATTCTAATACCCGACCATTAGACAACGGAATACCGCAAGGCTCACCCCTGTCGGTTATCCTTTTCGTCATAGCCTTCAACAAACTCAACAAAATAATTAGCAGACAAAAACACTGCCAATTTACTGCCTACGCAGACGATTACACTATTATGTACAAATTAAATAAAAAAACCTATAACCTCAATATAGATCCACTATTCAGAGAAATCCAAAGATGGTGTGAATACTCAGGAGCCTCTCTATCTGAAACCAAATGCAAACACTTACACTGCAACTGCAACTTTTCATTTCAATTACACAATATGCCATTGCAAAACGTAGACGTACTAAAATTGCTAGGAATAACATTAAATAAGAAATCCAAATGGAACAACCACATTGACAACTTAACTTTGCAACTCACAAAAAGGCTTAACATAATCAAATGTCTATCCAACAACAGATTCGAATCCCATACTACCACAATTCTTTACGTGGTAAAATCCATTGTAATGACTAAAATTGATTATGGAATACAACTATACGGAAATGCCGCAAAATCCATACTAAACAAAATAAAAACAATCTACCATTCAGCCATTGACTTGCATTCTCTGCTCACCGCACAACACCAATAAATAATCTCTTAATGGAAGCAAATATAACCCCCCTACAGTTTAGATATATAAATGCTACCCAAAAAAACATTGAAATTATCTTTAACTCAAAACACTCACTTATCGAACAAATATATAAGAATATTATTAAAGCAAAAAATGTATCAAAGATACCCTCCTCCCTCTTTAACACAATTCAACAATGTAACAAATTAAAAATTTCACTTTCCCCAATAACAAGCAAAAAAGAAAAAACACCCCACTGGCTAAATAAACAGCCAATCACCAACACCACCTTAAGTTCAGTCAACAAAGCAAACACACCCTCAGTTGCCTATCAACAAAAATTTAAGGATATCTTAAATTCAATGGATAACCGTACATTTCTGTACACCGATGGCTCGAAGTCACCAATAGGTGTATCATATAGTGTCACAACTGATAACGAAACTATTCTTTTTAAACTGCTCCCTGAATTTTCTTCCATTTTCACTGCAGAAATTGCGGCAATCCTCGCCGCATGCATATACGCCAGCCAAAATAAAGGAAAATTCGTAATATGCTCCGACTCTCTATCCTCTATAAAAGCAATCAACAACACCAACAACCAAAACTATTACACAAACACAATTCGTAACATAATAGGTAAATACAAAACGGACAAACTGACACTGCTTCGGATCCCCGGACACAGCGGGATAAAAGGGAATGATCTTGCCGACATAACAGCTAAAAACACACACAACTTTTCTCTTATCACCGAACGCAACCTCAACCCATCAGATATAAATGTACACATCAAACAGAACTCACAAATACTAAACGAAAGCACATTAAGAAAAACATCATCGTACTACAAATTAATTAGCCACATAAATGCCACTCCGGTAATAATCAAAAACACCTTACGTACAGATTTTAAGATATTTAGCAGAATCAGACTCGGACACACCAGGTTAACTCATAATTATATCCTCCACTAATCCCCCACTCCACTCTGCCCAAACTGCAACATAACAATTACCATCACACAATCAGAGAACCAAACACCTTGGAACAACAATAGAGGAAATCACATCCTACAACAACTTAAACCAAACAATTGACTTCCTTAAAGCCACAAATCCTTACCAGTTAATTTAACATATTTGTAACACCTATGTAATAATATCTAAAAACAAAACATAAGCACCCATCCCAATAACTAAAACTATACTATCTATATAAAGATATAAAGATACTAAATCTAACCTCGAATAAGCTTAAGGTCCTAGTAGCTATAGCTTAAACCTATAAGTTAAGCGGAAATTCATAATTTTCGTCTAACTGTAAATAATAATAATAAAAAAAAATTTATAAATACAAAGGATTTAATAGTTTTTAATTTCGTTTTAGAAGGTGCTTGTTAATTATTTTTAAAATAAATAAAAATACATTTATGTATAAATTATTTGGTTTTAAAACTTTTTGTGAACCGGAGCAAATTTCATTCCTTGCAAGTTTTAATTTTTATACCCGCTACCCATAGGGTAGAAGGGTATTATAACTTTGTGCCGGCAGGAAATGTATGTAACAGGTAGAAGGAAGCATTTCCGACCCTATAAAGTATATATATTCTTGATCAGGATCTGTTGATCCTGATCCTGAGCCGAGTCGATCTAGCCATGTCCGTCTGTCTGTCTGTCTGTCTGTCTGTCTGTCTGTCTGTCTGTCTGTCTGTCCGTCTGTCCGTATGAAACACTGGATCTCAGAGGCTATAAGAGAAAGAGCTCTAATTTTTTTTCGACAGTATTTCTTATGCTTGCACGCAGATCAAGTTTGTTTCAAATTTTTGCCACGCCCACTTCCGCCCCCGCAAATCATAAAAAAGCGTATTAAGCGTATAATATTAAAGCTAGATTCGCGAAAATCGGTATTTATATTAAGAACAATAGTCTGTGTGATCCCTGAAAATGGGTTGCGATCAGATAAAAATTGTCGAAGTTATTAAAGAAATAATTTTGTATGGCCACAAACGGCTGCTGGCAGCATGCCTTTGGTTGACCAATTAGACCAACTAAATATTCTTATCCGTTCTTGGTTGTGTTCGGAAAAGAATCTTATAAGATATTCGAGAAGCAATTTTAATATATGGTAATAATTATTAACCGCTTTAATGCAATAATAACGCGGTTTTACACACATAAATACATGTGTATGTATTTTTGTATGCATGTGATTATATTACACTTGCATTTGCATTTGTCCGTTATGTTCAAAATTGTATTAACTGTTTTTTCTGGCGTCCTGACGCTTTTCTGGTTTAAGTAGGGGTAGCGGGTAGCTGTAGCTTTCTTACTTGTTTTATTCTAAAGGGGTGGCAATCGTGGTCAAACGATTTCGTTACGATTTCAAGAAAAAAAAAATTTTTTTAAATGCAGGTAAACATAAACATTTTTAAAGTCCCATATTTTTTAAGTATAAATAAGTATACAATAAAAATCTATTCCCAAAAAAATATCTTGTAAAAAGTCAGTAAGTAAAAAGTTGATTTTCTAACAATGATTTAAATTTACATCACTCGATTTTTTCGAAACTTGAGCGAAATTCGATTAGAAAACAACTCCAAAACGACTCTATTCTTCTTAGAAAAATTGGTCATTAAAGACTCTTTTGCAACTGTCGCCGGTAGCGTACCAATTTCTCCTGAACGAACAATCCCTTATGATCAGAAAACGAGCACATTTATGCTTATTTTGATCAGGTAGACGAGTCAAATTTGACACTAATTTGATCGGAATTTAAAAAAAATTCTGGCTGGGGACGTGTGGAAAATAGTAAAAGGTGGGGAAACAATTGACAATCAATTCCAGTTTAAAAAAAGAAAAAAAAAAAACAATTGCGAACCCAGCTTCTTCAAGCAAGCTTTTCGCTCTATATTTTTTACCCAACGATGCTTGAATATATATATATTAGAGTTGTGTTCTTTTATATTTGAAAAATGGTTGCAACTCATTTATTAAC
The DNA here is from genome assembly GCA_035045905.1 of Drosophila anomelani. Classification (NCBI taxonomy): domain Eukaryota; kingdom Metazoa; phylum Arthropoda; class Insecta; order Diptera; family Drosophilidae; genus Drosophila; species Drosophila anomelani. The sequence goes on from JAWNOO010000168.1 coordinate 609,763, forward strand.
TTATGTAGCAGTTGTGTTCACTTAGCCTAACATTAATCATTAATTTGGTTAAAATGGATGGCAGAAGGACTTAAGCTCGTAAGAGGGCTCATCAGTTGCTTAGATCCACCTTCGTTTTGAGATGATCTGACAGATCTTTGAAGATCAAAGCGTCCACATGGTCTGTTTATGGAATATACATGAAAAGGAGAGGTGAGCATTATTGGCCTGAGGGTATCCTTGGCTGGGCTCCACTTACTGTTGCACTTGTACTGCAGATTGGACCATATAATCATCTCCTGGGAAAAGCAGAACACGCCCAGCCGTCCGCCCTTTAATGTCGAGTCGTAGACGTTGCCCGAGTCCAAGAGCAGGCGGTGGCCCTCAAACATTCTGTAAGGAGAACCCGAAAATGACATGGATTTGTCAAGAATTCAAGGAAGACCCATCACTACTCACTGCAGGCGGATGAGGCCAATGGCCGGTCGGTGGACCAGGGACCAGCGATAGGAGGTTCGCTCCTTCCAGCCAACGCTCATTGGGTCCTTCCACAATAGTTTGGCCTCGCCGGGCGTATCACCCTCATGCCAGAGGCTGTTCCTCATCCGGGACCCAGGACCCGTCAGGCTGTCGACCAGCTTGATCTGGACGCCGGACTCCGCGGAAGCGTAGAAGGGCTTCGGCTCCCAGTAGGTCTGTGAGCCCTTCTTCCACTGCACCACGTAGAACTTGTGGTTGCTCTGGTAGCTAAAAACAAAGCCGGCATAGTCGTCGTCCGTATCGTCATTTACGTAGAAAGTCCCCTCAAAATCAACGCCGCCAAAGGAATCGTTGCCCACGGCCAGGCCCGGATCCGAGTTAAGAGTTTGGACTATCTCGGTGCCATTAGCATGCACCACCCAGTTGGGATCCAACTGTGAGTCGCCGTCGGGATCTAGAGGAATCGTCTGGAGGGTTCGAAAGTCCGTGTGGTGGATCATCGAATTGTTGGGACAATTGTCAAGGATGTTCGGCACACCATCGTCGTCCTCGTCCTCCTCGCAGATGTCGCCCTTGCCATTCCCATTGAAGTCCAGCTGCTTGGGGTTCCTGGCCAGGGGGCAGTTATCCCTGTAGTTGGGTATGCCATCGCCGTCAATATCATCGTCGCAGGCATCGCCCTTGCCATCCCTGTCCGTGTCGAGCTGATCTGAGTTGCTGACCATAGGGCAGTTGTCCTCAGAATCCTGTATGCCGTCGTCATCCCCATCTATGCCACTGTCGCAGGCATCACCCACCTTGTCCATGTCGCGATCCTCCTGCATGGGATTGGGAATCGTGGGGCAGTTGTCGCAGACATCGCCGACGCCGTCGTTGTCCACATCCGACTGATTCGGATTGGACAGCAGCGGGCAGTTGTCGCCCTCATTGGGTATGGAATCGTTGTCGCTGTCCTCATCGCACTCGTTGCCTCGCCCATCTTCATCGGCATCCAGCTGGCGGGGATTGTGCCTATGGACACAGTTGTCGCACACATCGCCCACACCATCGCCGTCCGTGTCCACCTGCTCGGTGTTGTAGGCCAGCGGGCAGTTATCCTTGTTGTTCTGCACCAAATCCCCGTCAGCGTCTTCGTCGCAGCCATCGCCATGGCCATCCAGGTCAGCGTCCTCCTGCCCCGAGTTGGGCAGATCGGGGCAATTGTCCCGCCGGCAATGCAGCTGCGGACACTCGAGTGACTTATCCGGCCAGCCATCCAGATCCCGATCTCGCCCACAGATCACCCCGTTCCCCGCCCAGCCGACATTGCAGCGGCACTGGTAGCGCAGGTTATCTGCCAGTAGGCACACAGCATTCCGATCACACACGTTCCCATCCGGACACACAGCCACCGAGGAGCGTTCCAGGCAGCTGTAGGTGCCATTGGTTATATAACCCTCGTGGCACTGGCATCGGTAGGAGCCCTGCAGGAAGGACAAGGGAGTCAGTATACTCCTAGATCTTCTTCAAAACCAACTCACAATCTCGTTCATGCAGGTGGAGTGATCGGGACAGCGAAAGAAGCCCGACAGACACTCATCGATGTCCACGCAGGCCTGCTTGCGGTACTCCACCGACAGATAGTCCGCATAGTAGCCATGGGCATGGACGCCATCGAATCCTGGTGGACAGGGACCGCACTGAAAGCCCGGATTAAGATTGGTGCAGGTTGTGAGGTCATCGCAGGGCATGTATAGTCGGCATTCGTCCACGTCGCGGCAGCTGGTGCCGTTGACCTCATGACCCTTTCGGCAACTGATGCACTGGAAGTGCGGCGGAAAACCAACCTGGAGGCATTGGGCACCTGATGCGATCAAGAGGGATCAGCCGGGGTGAACATAAGGGATATAGTATATCGAAATCATGAGGTTAGTAGATGAAATGGGCAATTAAGGTGAAGACACCTTTGGAAACCTAAACGGATTCTGGCCCGGTCATGAAAACTAAAAAATATATCCTGTTGTATTTCATATGTATTATTTATAAAGTGGGAGAGGAAATCCTTTCGGGAAAATAAAAATCAAAGAGGTAACTGCCTTTAATATATATCCAATTTCAATGAAATGTTTTCTTTCTAATTTACATTTGTCAAAATTAATTTTGTTTTTAATAAAATGGGCAAAGTGCTGAGAAAAGAATTCTTTCATTCAAAAACCTTGAAAGGCATTCATCTTATTAATATTAATATTTAAAATATATTTGTTAAAAGATAAGATAAGATTTCCCCATTAATAGCATGACTTTAGTAAAATAAACTCTCAAGAACCGCGCTTAAATATTTAAAATGATTCCTCTTCATTCGCTTCCGATGCTGAACTTCTTAGAATAAGGATAAGTATTTCTTTTTAGATTGATCGAAAGCTTAAAAAATACCTTCTTTAATCAAGATAAGTGACCATTTTTATATAAAAAATATATAATTATATAAAAAACAGTTAATATCTGTTTACATTTTGTACTCCTGTCGGCAGAGACCATGCTGACTCTCGAGTCAGTATCCTGGACACCACTGCTCTAAATAATAATCTACGTTTGACTCCCATTTAGACTACAACTCACTTACCCCTCTTCAGAGTCATGACCAGAAAATGATAGTGTATAAACATGATGCGATATACAGACATGTGGGATGTATGGAAGATGATTTTTCGAGAGGCAAATAAAGAAATAGAGCCAATGTTTGAGTTTATTTTTATTAAATAGAAAAGAATTACAGCATACATTTTTGTTTTTATTAATATTATCCATATTTTATTACAATAATTGGGAGATTTCGGTTGGGGCGGGGAGGGAAACAAATTTCGTTACACGTTTATAGACTCCACTTTCTGAGCATTAAAATGGGACATGTACTCTATTTACTCTATGCAACGATTCACCGAAAGTGTATTTGAATGTTTCTTCGCTGCTTTCTTGAATAATTTGCTTGCTGCTTTTGCTGATGGATTGCTAATACTTGAATTCCGCTGATTGCCAATCGTAGAGCTTACAACTTATGACTAATATTGGTAGTAGTATTCAATATGTGCACTTTCTATGTTCTGTCGCACGTAATTTAAGCGTGTGTCAAGCTCCCGCTGCGGATTAGTTCGTTACGACCGAGTATTTGCGGGCCGTGTACTGGCTCTGCCTCTGATAGTGTTGCACATTATGCGAGGGCACTAGAATGTTTCCTAGTACAAATGAGAATTGTTTATTAGTAATCAGGTAGTGTAATTGGTGACGTCTCGACATGGCTAATGAATCCCACCTATGCTGATCCCGGCCAGCTCTTTGTACTTCTGCCGCAAAGCGATTCGCCAACCTGACTGACTTACTGGGGCCCCAACATTCCAGCACGCCCAGGAACTGAGTTGAGAAACTGGGCCCTGATTAGCCGTCTTGTTTCACACATTCGCGGGAAGCCAGAAATTACCCCTGGCACCATATAATTTTCGAGGGTTTTTTTTATTCAATCAAAGGGTCGGCGAGTCCTCAGAGCCCGAGAGTCGAATTTAGCCGAAGTTGGCATTAATAAATCAAATAGTCGTGTGAACCAACGACTGCCCTGCACTCAAATGGTTAGGGTTTATTAACAGATGGAAGTTCTAGCAAAAGGTTTATGAAAGGTTAAATTAATGTTATTAAAGAGGCAATAAAATAATTAATCTTGACATCGAAGGTTAAATAAATATTCTCAAAAATATGTAACATTTAATATAATATTCCGTTTTTGTATTTACTTTAAAATGCATTTTTTAATTAATATATTCCGATTAGGGATGTCAATCGATAAACAAATATCGGTTAATGAGTATAATTATTGAAAATAAACATCGAATTATCGCGCATAAATCGCCAAGTAAAAGTATCTATTAACATTTGTATATAGACTCCCTAATTCATATATTTTGAAGCCTAACATTGTTTTAATTTTAACATTTTGTTCAACACTTTACATGTATGTAAATAAGTTAATTTATTTATTATAATCCCAGAATTTGCTTAAAACTTCTGAAACAATTTAGCTTGTTTTGTAATGATTACAACTTTACGTTAATCTCCTTATTTTCCAATAAAATCAAAAGGCTTAACAAAGTATTTCCTCCTCATAATTTTCCCTGAAATACTGTCCTATGATCCCATGTTTACCTATTAAACCACACCACAAACCCAAATTAGCCATAAAATCAACAAATCCCCCAAAGAACAAAACTCCACTTAAAAGGAGAGGACAGATAGCGGGCCCAAAACAAACCCATGTGAGACCGGGCTCCTTTCCGACTTACCTGAGGGGCACGGTGTGTCCAGACAAGGATTACGTAGCGAACATGTGCGTCCATCACCTTCATAGCCGGCTGGACAGGAGTCACACTGAGCTCCATTTACTGTATCGTGACACTGGACGCCTCTGCAAAAGGGGGGCACAGATTGCTTTGTTAATGCGATCGAGCAGGGATACGAATGGGAATATTGGGCATATTGTTATTTTTATTAATACCGACAGGCAGGAACAAACAGCCACAAAAGACTGTTAATGTTGCACACACAGGCCGAGGCGCACAAAGGCATATTTATTAATGATGGCTAGTGGAAACGGTTACACAAAGGCCACTGAGCTGTGAGCCGGGTGAGTTGGTAAGGAGAAAAGGTTACCCGCAGAGGGGACAGCGCTTGGGAGAGGATGAGGGAGAGGGTCACAAAAGCACCGACAAAGCGGGGTTCGATAAGCGAGGGGACATGTGCCTGCTGCCTCCTGCAGGAGGGCAACGGATCCCAAAAAGAAAACAAATTACAATTACAAGAAAATCTTATTAAAAGCCAGCGAGGCCCAAATAAATAAGCCCAGAGCCGACATCATGTGTGTTGTGTCGGCTGTGACGCGGATGGCCCATGGCCAAAACACAACATATCCGAATGCACTGCATGCATGTAAATTTCCCTGACCGTTCCTTATTTATGCTCCGGAGTGTGGGATTGCTTGTGGCTCTGCAAAATATTTACATATCATGACATGGTCATTAGTTGCTTCGGTTCGGGGTTACAGTTACACGCGGCCTCATCTTCATCTGCAGCTGGGCCTCCGCCGTCATTTCCATCTCTATTGCCATCTGCAGCTTCAAACTCCAGGCGGTGCTCCGTCCCTGGCTAGCTTTGCATCCCACTTTGTCAGGACATAACTCATGGCAGTCCAATTTCCTAGGAAAATCACCCATCAGCGAGAACTACCGTGCCCAACTGACCCAGAAGCCATAGTTTCCAATATTTTATGACTAAGCACTAGCAGTGCGTTTTCGCCTGCCGGAAGACTCAGTCAGAGTTAATTGTAGTCATGGACCCTGCGACTCGGACTTGGCCCTAGCTTCCCAGCTAGCTTTGGGCCGAGAAGCTAACAATAATGACGAAACAAGATTTGAAGTTTTTTCAAAACTGACAGCGCTCTTATACTCTCAAAAAAATGGGAGATAATTACCTTTAGCAATAATAACATTTTTTGTTTTTGTTGGTAATTTAATGGTAAAATAGGTGCAAATTTTAAAGCCTAGGGCTATTGAAACTAAATAACTAAAAGATTCATTAACATATAAAACATAATGAAAATACATAAAAAACAAGAAAGGAAGCTAACTTCGGCTCACCGAAGTTTGTATACCCTTGCAGAGTTTAAACAAAAAATTAAAAACGAAATTCTGAAATAATAATTTTTTGCCAAATCTCAAAATCGATGGCAATGGTTTGAAACACGGCTAAGCTATGGTTTTTTTTATTTTCCTGATTGTTCCTATGGAAGCTATAGGATATAGTCAGCCGATTTTCATGAAATTAAAACCGAAATTCGGAAATAATACTAAATGGGCAAATATCAAATTTGGTGAAAATTGGTTGAAAACTGACAAAGTTATAATTTTTTTTTTTTAATTTTTCGGATCGTTCCTTTGGCAGCTATATGATATAGTCGTCCGATCCGGCCCGTTCCGACATATGTACGAGGGAGAGTATATAGAAGCCTAACTGCAAAGTTTCATTCAGATAGCTTTAAAACTGAGGGACTAGTTTGCGTAGAAACGGACAGACGGACAGACGGACAGAAGGACAGACGGACAGACGGACAGACGGACAGACGGACATGGCGAGATCGACTCGGCTGTTGATCCTGATCTAGAATATATATACTTTATAGGGTCGGAGATGCTTCCTTCACTGCGTTGTAAACTTTTGACTGAAACTAATATACCCTGCAAGGGTATAATAAAGAGGGAACAATATAAAAAAAATAAACAATTTGCATTTATATATTTTTTTGACGTTTACATTTGGGCAAAGTTAATAAACGGATTTCTTCTTATTTTTTACGTTTCAAAAAAAATATATTTTTTTTATAAATTTAATAGGATGATCATTCTCCTATAACATAATACAACAAGATGGAAATACGGTCGGGTGTCCCGACAGTAGAATACCCTGTACCATTACAAGGCGCGTCCCAAAATTATATAAAAGAAAGTGAATAATAATAAAAAACGGAGACTAATTTAGATATAATGCAAATGTCTTCCCATTCGAGAGCAAAGTCGATAGCTGAGTGGGTAAAGCTGCACGTAAATTGGCCTGGGTTCGAACTGCGAATCAACCGCAGGCATACGAAATTTTTGTAATTTCAAAAAATTAAGTATAGTTCTTTGCTTGCATTTTTATACCCTTGCAGGGTATATTAGTTTCAGTCAAAAGTTTGCAACGCAGTGAAGGAAGCATCTCCGACCCTATAAAGTATATATATTCTAGATCACGATTAACAGCCGTGTCGATCTCGCCATGTCCGTCTGTCCGTCCGTCCTTCTGTCCGTCTGTCCGTCTGTCCGTTTCTACGCAAACTAGTCCTAGTTTTAAAGCTATCTGAATGAAACTTTGCAGTTAGGCTTCTATATACTCTCACTCGTACATATGTCGGAACGGGCCGGATCGGACGACTATATCATATAGCTGCCATAGGAACAATCGAAAAAATTTACGCAAAATGATTATACCTTTATCAGTTTTCAACCAATTCTCACCAAATTTGATATTTGCCCATTTAGTATTATTTCCGAATTTCGGTTTTAATTTCATGAAAATCGGCTGACTATATCTTATAGCTTGCCTAGGAACAATCAGGAAAACAAAAGAAAAAACCATAACTTTGTCAGTTTTCAACATATTTTCACCAAATTTGATATTTAGCCATATTTTATTATTCCTGAATTTTGATTTTAATTTCATGAAAATCGGCTGACTATATCCTATAGCTTCCATAGGAACAATCAGGAAAATAAAAGAAAAATTCATAACTTTGTCAGTTTTCAACATATTTTCACTAAATTTGATAGTTACCCATATTTTAGTATTTCTGAATTTTGATTTTAATTTCATGAAAATCGGCTGACTATATCCTATAGCTTCCATAGGAACAATAAGGAAAATTATAACTTTGTCAGTTTTCAACCAATTTTCACCAAATTTGATATTTGCCCATTTAGTATTATTTCCGAATTTCGGTTTTAATTTCATGAAAATCGGCTGACTATATCGTATAGCTTGCCTAGGAACAATAAGGAAAATAAAAGAAAAAACCATAACTTTGTCAGTTTTCAACATATTTTCACCAAATTTGATATTTAGCCATATTTTATTATTCCTGAATTTCGATTTTAATTTCATGAAAATCGGCTGACTATACCCTATAGCTTCCATAGGAACAATCAGGAAAATAAAAGAAAAAACCATAACTTTGTCAGATTTCAACATATTTTCACCAAATTTGATATTTAGCCATATTTTAGTATTTCTGAATTTTGATTTTAATTTCATGAAAATCGGCTGACTATATCCTATAGCTTCCATAGGAACAATCAGGAAAATAAAAAAATAAAAAGCTTAGCCGTGTTTCAAACCATTGCCATTAAATTTGAGATTTGGCAACAAATTATTATTTCAGAATTTCGTTTTTAATTTTTTGTTTAAACTCTGCAAGGGTATACAAACTTCGGGGAGCCGAAGTTAGCTTCCTTTCTTGTTTTTTTTTATTTCGTAGTATTAAATACTGTAATTACACAGGTCTACAAGAAAAAACACAGTGAATAAAAAATTCAGATTGTGAAAGATCTCGGTCTGTATATTGCTAGTTCGAAAATAAAAAAAAATTCGCACGTACCAATTTTGAGGAAATTGCCCTCAAAGTACCAAAAATGACCTTTTTTGCCACTTTTCAAACGCTAATAACACAGAAACCTCGCGTGTACCAAGGTTGAATTTGGACTTAAATGAAAGGCCAATCTTTCCCCTTTCAGATGGGTCCTGAATATAGGACGTCAGGTTCAGGAGCTATATCGCTTTTTCTGAACTGATTTTTTAGCCCTTTTTTTGCTATGTTGTAGCCCTGAAACTAGAACAAAGTTTTTGGGAGTTACATCTGAGTCATCACATTTTGTACTGAGTTCCGAAGCTACAACTTAGAAAAAAAAGGGCTCAAAAAGCAGTTCAGAAAAAGCGATATAGCTAAGTCCAAATTCAACTTTGGTACAAGCGCGGTTTGTGTGTTATTAGCGTTTGAAAAGTGCCAAAATATCGTAGGTCATTTTTGGTACTTTGAGGGCGATTTCCTCAAAATTGGTACGTGAGAAATTTTTTTGATTTTCGAACTAGCAATATACAGACCGAGATCTTTCACAATCTGAAGGTTTTATTCACTGTACTTTTTTAAGGTCAATTTTTGTAGACCTGTGTTATTTTAATTTACTGGAAAAATAAAAATATTTGCAAAAAATACAAAAGCTTTCACTCGTCGCCGATGGGATTCGAACCCGTGACAACTAACATTTCAAAAATACTTCAGCTTAGCCAGCTGCACCACCAACCAATTCTAAAATAATAATCTTATTTTCATAATAGTGTGAACCAAGCTAAAATGTATAATGAACGTTTTGATTTATTTGGAGCCCTCTGCCTGGGCTGCCTCTTGTACACGTAATGTGTATTAAGTAAAAAGCCTATATCTTCGCTATTTATGGAGCGATCGCAATGAAATTTGGACAATCTGTGTATTTTGATAAAATACAATAAGCTTTTTAATATGGTTTACAAACCTTTAAAAAAGGGAAGCAGAAAAAATTTAAAACAAACTTGATCTGCGTGCAGATATAAGAAGTCGAAATCCCCAGTTTGGTGTCTCTAGCTCTTATAGTCTCTAAGATCTAGGCGTTCATACAGACAGACGGACAGACAGACGGACAGACAGACGGACGGACGGACGGACAGACGGACATGGCTATATCGACTCCTTTAGTGGTCCTAACCAATATTTAGGTAACTTTTGGGGGTCTGCTACGCCTCCTTCTGCCTGTTACAGAAATCACAGTCGCACAAAACTATAATACCTGTGTACCTTTGGTACGTGGTATAACAAGAAGAGGACTTCTGTCAAAATAAAATATATATTTCTTGCCTGTTTCATTAGATGAGCCGAAACCTATTGAGAATTGCAATGTCCCAAAGTTTATAGGTATATAAAGATAGTTTCTAATCAAAGTTTTCTGTATATCTATATTTATATAAAAACATTTTTAAGCCTTACATTTATTTAAATATTCATATTAAATGTTTCTGTGATTAATTTAAAGTAATTCACATATTTTCCTCAGAATGATCTTCCCTAAATAATATTATTTCAAACTGTAACTCAAACTTCATTTTAAAGCCATGTTTAAACTTTTAATTTCCAAAAATCATAAAGAATCCGTATTCTCATTTTAAAAAGGGTATTACAAAAACATTTGGATAGCTAGAAAAAACGGGCCAAGTCGCAAAAAATATTTTTTTGTTATTTTTTTAGTTCTGTCAGATGATGAGTCCCATCAGCTTCAGGGTTTGGCATTTCCATGGTGGGCCGCAACACACTTGTCCGATCCCGAGTGTGTGCGTCAATATTGTCTTCTGCCATGGAACATTTCGGGTATGGCCTCCAACTGGCAACCGCCGCCAACTTGCAACTGGTACCGCACAATTAGCAAAAAGTGTTAAGTACTTAAGTGGCATGCGGTCTAAGTCAAGGCGCTGTCCGGGTCCCCGGCCAGGCTGGATTTGGTTTTGGATTTGAATGCTGCGTAGGGGTTTTCGCTTTCCGGCTACGTTCCCAGAGACGCACGCCTCCTCCTGGTTTCCTTTCGGCCAGCACTTTGCGCTTTTCTGCTTTGTTTCGGCTCATCCGACCATGTTGTCTGGGTCCGCTGCGCGGTGCGGCATCGTTTGAGTGCTGGGAAAATATCCAGTCAAGCGCAGCGAAGAACGCATTAGCATTTCGGCCGCTGACCCCGCCCTCCACCGCCTCCACTGCATCCAGTATGGATGGTGGATGGTTAGCATGACGGACCCACTTGCTTTGTCTCGACTGCCGTTCTTGCTGGACGTTATTTTTATTAACCACGCATTCATAATTCATAATTCCAATTTACTGGCAAGGCCCCCGCGTTCTTCCTCGAGTCCAAACATCGGCCAAAAGAAACCATAGAAAGCAACAGGAGGAGGGCTGGTCCCGTAAAGGAGCAGGCCCTGAGTAATGTGTAAACATGGACTCGAAGCATGCAAAGGCTTTTAGCCACACTCCCTTGGCAAACGACGTCCCATTTATTTATATTTAAGTCCTTTTAAGGGCCACCAATCACATATTTTGGATAACCCTTTAGGTAGTTTGATGGTCTATTTGTCAGTCAGCTCGGTTGTAGCCCCCATTCTTACGGGTTACTCACCGGACTCCCCACATCTGCAACTTTACAGCCATTAACCTCGTCCAAATGGCTTCTAATGGTAGCGCATGCCATGCAAATGCACTCCACTTCAGAAGAGCCACCAAGCACTTGGCTCCCACTCGAAGGAGCTCCCTTTCTAGGGGAAAAAGTGCCACCACCAACCATCCAATCCTCAATCGTCTGTACTAAGTGCTTCCTTGCCCCGATCCTCGTACGCTCTGGACAAACTGCAGCTAACTGCCATAAAGCGGCGTTTATTTTGCCACAGGCCACTTATCTGCGAGGCTGACTGCGGCTCTGACTCCGGCTCCAGCTTTAACTCTTACCCTGGCTGTGGCTCTAGCTCTTGCCTGATCTCAACTTGGCTTGGCCGAGGCTTGTTTTTGTTTTCATTGCTGCGCCTGCGCACGGCCAAGACAACTGGAATCGTAAATGTTTATGCGGCCAACTTCATTATGTCCAACTTCATTAAGAAGAATAATATGGTGTTATTAAATAAGAAGCTAGATGGACATATTTTAAAAAATTCTTCTACAAGTACTCTTTAGGAAGCATCCAAAATTTTTAAGGGAACAAGTTGTTTTAATATTATTATTGTAGTTTTTAAATATTTATTAAAAAATATATATGTTTTAACTATGTGGAAAGGTGAATAAAGGTTTTAAAGCAATCTTCTGAAATAGCTTAAGGTTTATATTGGGAAAGAAAACCATTTGAAAAAAAAACCATAATATCGACTTCCAAGAATGACTAGGTAAAAATTATATTTATAATTAAATAAAAAATGTTTTGTCACAACGAACGATGTTTATAATTGGCTTAGTCAAAGATAATAATAATAATATTATTAATATTATAAAATTAATAAATTTAATTCAATATTTAAACAATCGATTTGTAAAATATTTTAAAATCGGATTTGGAGTTTACTTTTCCAGACTATTGACTAAATCTAGACTCTCAGGTTTAGGTAAAGCCATCGTTTACGAAGTTCACTGGAGTAATTCAGAAACTCCCCTCAGGTATAAACATGGCCTGAGCCACCTATTAATTTGAATTCAAGCAGTCAAATGCTGCCACAGCCGCAGAGTCAACAGCCAGGGCAGCTCCAGAGCGGCACCAGAGCAGGCAGCGGGAGGAGAAACAACAAAAACGAATCCAACGACGACGACAACAGCGACTTGGAATCAATGGATCCACTTTTTTCCAATGCGTAGGCGAACTTGATTCATACTGAGATATGCGTTCCACCGAACTTTGATGTTTCGAGCCGTGAACCAGCTTGCCGCCGCTTCCACTCTCGGCTTTTCCCGCTAAACGTTTTGTTTGGCGTTTTCAGAGAGGGGACTAGTGGAAATTGGGAGGGGCAGGAGGGAAACGAAGATTCTGTGGGAAAGTTGCCGCAATCAAATGGAATTCTGTCGCGGGAACTGTTCAACATGCCCGAACACATGTTGCAGCTGCCATCGGTCCAGGAATCACACTCCCAACCGCTATCGCCCATCTACAGATGGTAATATTATCTACATTGGCTCGGGGACTGCAGCTTGATTGCATCGCTGATTATTTCATCAAATGCATAATTTAAATTGAACAAAAGTGTGCGGACCAGTGAAATCTTTCTAGGTGCCTGGCGTCCGACTGTCATCGGCCTGGGGCTAAGTCATGATTGGCTTTTCAGGTGGTCAGCCCAGCACACCTGTGCCGGGGCCCTTGGAAATGGAAAGTGCTGGGAGAATTCGAAATGTAAATAAAAAGGGAGGTTCGTGAGGAAGATTGCCAAAAAAAAAATTATAATTGAAATCTGCAATATGAAATGAGCTGGGATAATTAAAATGATTTATATTAAATTGATTGTAAATGATGATGTAAATGAATTCTTTCCGACCTCTTTACCGTCCTCTTTTTTTATATATGGAAAGTTGAGAAATCAATTAAATTCTATAAAAATTTACGAGAATTGTCTATTTATATGTTATTTCTCTTGCTAATTTTTCCCTTTTAATGAACAGACATTTGAAAACTATAAGTTTACACTAAGAAAGCATATGTTTTTTAAATACTTTTTCAGATTAAAATATATACTCATTGAAAAAATATTCAAATATTCTGAGAGTATTTTATTCACTATACATTTTATTTATGATGTTTATTATAAATTCCAAGAACACATAAAAATGTAGAGAATCAATGTAGAGCTACGCCAAGGCACTAAGAATGAAACCTCGACCCATTATCTCAACACATACAAAAGAGATCACTCCACAAGGCCAGGGACACGGACCTATTGGGACCTATTCTAAATCCAATACCCCCATAAAACACACACGATAACTGCCACAACAAAGGATCAACAGGTGTGCATGTCATTAGCTCAAGTTTTACGGCCTTTTAATAGAATCGATCGTCTTTCTAAGTCTCCCAAAGAATGGGAGCCGGAATCGGACTGAAGGTAGGCTAAGCGCTGACCATGTTTAGCCATGACGCCGCATTTGATTCAGGTGACATTTGGTAGGTTCTAAATTAAAATAATTGGAATTGGGATTGGGGATTGGGTTTAGGTCGGGGGGAACAGAGTATCTTTTGCGGCCTACCACACACATCGGCTACATTTCATCGATAATGAAAGATGACAGTAACGAGACGATCGACGTCGTGACAACATTTAAAACAATTTTATGCAAATTGGAATACGGTCAAGCGGGGAGAGGACGCACCCATCTGAAAGAAATACAAACAAATACGAAACAAACCCATGCGATCCCTAGACACCTACACCACACATCGGTTCTTAGCCGGAGGAGGGCTTCCTATGTCGAACAGGCGCTTGATTCTCGCGTTTCCCCTGGTTTCTCCTGGTCCGAAATCACTGTGGGCCTTCTGACACAATGAAGTCAGTCAGTTGGGCTTCTCGGGAGCCGGAGAGTTGGGAGTTCTGTCGAACCCAAACCTGGGTGTGCGGGTTGTCTATTCCAACTCACATTTGACTAATTTATGCGGCTGTTTCAAGTGTCATTCGTGGTCCAGGCCGCACAGCTTAACGTTTCGTATTGCCAAAGGTTTTGTTGCATTTTGTTGGACAATGCCTTCGGTATGTATATTCTGGCTCTTCGATTTCGACTCCAGCTCCGTTATATCGCATAACTTGTTATAGTTTTGTTTAACATATTTATGACATGCGCCTGCCCGAAATAATGTTTTTATTAGAGTCCCCAGCAGTGCTGTGGGTCTTTTGCATAATTAGTTGAATGCAACACAAATTTGGCAGCGAGGCGATATCAGAGGTCGGGGACAGAACAATCTTCATTCGGTTCTCTATTGATTTCCGACTGTTTCATGAGCTCTTCCGGCTGGCCATCGGGGCTGTGGGTGGTTGCTGATGGGTTTTTTGGGAGAAAGACTTTCCTTATGATGGTTATATTATGTCGGCAGGTGACTTGGTCTATGAATCGTTATGACTGTACCCAAAACTTTAGATCAAAGAGATCGTTTGGCAGATAAAGCCCCCTTTTATGGATCATTTGAATATTTATCTTTCGACTTCAATGGCCTGAACTATCTTAGCCCGACTTGGCGGTGCAATCTAGATAAGGAATGCGGCTAAGAAATGGAAAACTTTTGGTGTGACATGGGATTAGGAAGACTTCGCATTCAAATTGACATATCTGCGATCGATGGAGCTTATCGGATGGGCAGAGGTGAGAGAACCGGTCCAAGAATCACTTACATGACTCGCAGCCATTAAGCCCAATCCACTTACGTGGTTCTGCGTAACCAGCTTAAGTCCACGGTCTCTCCCTGCTCCTATTTATTCGTAGAATTCAACCAGCAAATAAAGGCCTAAATGTGTCTTCTCAATGGCCATCACGTGCTTATCAATCACAGAGAGATATAAAGACAGGAACAGGGACGCACACAGATGTGGATAGTGACACTCTTGGGCTGTCAAGGAGTTGCCGGGCTACGTTGTTTGGCTAGATCATCAAACCATAAACAACATCAAATTGCCATTAAGGCCAAATGCAAAACGCAAAATGCAAAATGCAAATAATTGCACAGTCAGAGGCGTTCGGATGCCGGCGCTTTTCAAGCCCTCAGAGTCGCAGCATGACAAATACAATTAACATGGATGCGGTGGCCACGCCCTTGACGCCATTAAAATCCCCATGAGCCGCGCTAATTCCGCACACACACGCTCACGGACAACACATAAGGATAAACATAAGGATGGACTTACGGATAGCATACGAGGTGGGCGCAGGTGACGCCCGGCTTGCAGGTTTTGCCATCGCCAATAAAGCCAAGAGGACAATGGCCACATCTGGGCCCGGATGCCGAGTCCAGGCACTCCACACCTGTAAGAAAATATTAGGGCAAATTCAGGAATTGTTTGTTTTTAAGCTTTAACTTCAATTAATAAATAAATCTTAATATGATTTGTGTAATACATATTATATAGTATACGATACTCTAGGGGAACTTTATCATCAAGCTAAAAGCAGCAAATATGCATTAAAATATGACTTTCAATCAGAACTACAAAATTTGTATTAAGACCGTTTTTATATGAATAATAAAATATATATAAATAAATATAAGCATAAATAACATGAGTAATAAAATATTTAATATAAAATACTAAAGACAGTGAAGATTTTTACAGAATATAAATCTCAACGCCTTACAGAAAGCACAAATAACAAAATAACCCTTGCAGAATTTAAACAAAAAACAAGAAAGGAAGCTAACTTCGGCTCATCGAAGTTTGTATACCCTTGCAGAGTTTAAACAAAAAATTAAAAACGAAATTCTGAAATAATAATTTGTTGCCAAATCTCAAAGTTGATGGCAATGGTTTGAAACACGGCTAAGCTATGGTTTTTATACCCGCTACCCATAGGGTAGAAGGGTATTATAACTTTGTGCCGGCAGGCAATGTATGTAACAGGTAGAAGGAAGCATTTCCGACCCTATAAAGTATATATATTCTTGATCAGGATCAACAGCTGAGTCGATCTAGCCATGTCCGTCTGTCTGTCTGTCTGTCTGTCTGTCTGTCTGTCTGTCTGTCTGTCCGTCTGTCCGTATGAAACACTGGATCTCAGAGACTATAAGAGATAGAGCTCTAATTTTTTTTCGACAGTATTTGTTTTGCTTGCACGCAGATCAAGTTTGTTTCAAATTTTTACCACGCCCACTTCCGCCCCCGCAAATCATAAAAAAGCGTATTAAGCGTATAATTTTAAAGCTAGAGTTGCGAATTTCGGTATGTATATTAAGAACTATAGTCTGTGTGATCCCTGAAAATTTATTTGCGATCAGATAAAAATTGTCGAAGTTATTAAAGAAATAATTTTGTATGGCCACAAACGGCTGCTGGCAGCATGCCTCATTTGGTTGACCAATTAGACCAACTTAATATTCTTATCCGTTCTTGGTTGTGTTCGGAAAAGAATCTTATAAGATATTCGAGAAGCAATTTTAATAAATGGTAATAATTATTAGCCGCTTGAATGCAATAATGACGCGTTTTCACACAATTAGATACATGTGTATGTATTTTTGTACAATCACATGCATATTACACTTGCATTTGCATTTGTCCGTTATGTTCAAAATTGTATTAACTGTTTTTTCTGGCGTACTGACGCTTTTCTGGTTTAAGTATGGGTAGCGGGTATCTCACAGTCGAGCTCACTCGACTGTAGCTTTCTTACTTGTTTCTTTTGTTTTCCTGATTGTTCCTATGGAGGCTATAAGATTTAGTCAGCCGATTTTCATGAAATTAAAACCGAAATTCGGAAATAATACTAAATGGGCAAATATCAAATTTGGTGAAAATTGGTTGAAAACTGACAAAGTTATAATCATTTTGCGTAGATTTTTCCGATTGTTCCTATGGCAGCTATATGATATAGTCGTCCTATCCGACATATGTACGAGTGAGAGTATATAGAAGCCTAACTGCAAAGTTTCATTCAGATAGCTTTAAAACTGAGTGACTAGTTTGCGTAGAAACGGACAGACGAACATACGGACAGACGGTCATGGCTAGATCGACTCGGCTGTTGATCCTGATCAAGAATATATATACTTTATAGGGTCGGAGATGCCTCCTTCACTGCGTTGCAAACTTTTGACAGAAAATAATATACCCTGCAAGGGTATAATTAATACCGAAATTTTGAAATAATAATTAGTTGCCAAATCTCAAATTTGATGGCAATGGTTTGAAACACGGCTAAGCTATGGTTTTTTATTATACCCTTCAGGGTATTATAATTTCAGTCAGAAGTTTGCAACGCAGTGAAGGAGACATGGAAGCTATAGGATATAGTTGTCCGATTTTAATGAAATTAAAACTGAAATTCTTAAATAATATTTAATGGGCAGATATCAAAATTGGTGAAAATTGGTTGAAAACTGCCAAAGTTATATTTTTTTTTCAAAGATTTTTCCGATTGTTCCTATGGCAGCTATGTGATATAGTCGTCCGATCCGGACGGTTCCGACTTATCTACGAGTGAGAGTATATAGAAGACTAACTACAAAGTTTCATTCAGATAGCTTTAAAACTGAGGGACTAGTTCGCGTATAATCGGACAGACGGACGGACGGACAAACGGACGGACGGACAGACGGACAGACGGACATGGCTAGATCGACTCGGCTGTTGATCCTGATCAAGAATATATATACTTTATAGGGTCGGAAACGTCTCCTTCACTGCGTTGCAAACTTCTGACTGAAATTATAATACCCTGCAAGGGTATAAAAATTGTTCCAATTAATTAACTTGCAGTTGCATAAAATGCTTAACATAAATAAATAAAAATAAGAATTAAAATAATATATTAAGTTTAGTAACTCTCTAGTTGCTACAAATAAGTGTCCATTTCTGTACTAAAGGAAGACTTTATATATTGTATTTAAAGGCACTAAAATGAATGTTTACATTTTGCGAAAACGCACTCACCTGGATGACAGGGATTCGCTGAACGGCAGTCGAGCTCGAGACGCAATTGGTTGTCTCCGCTGAGGGGATTCTTACAGCCGGCACAGTTCTCCAAGAGCATCCGCAGGTAGGCAATCTCCTGGCGCTGGTGGGCGACGTCTTCGCGGAGCAGCTTCACCAGAGCCAGTAAATCGCTCAGCGAGCGTGCGAGGGCGTCTGTTTGGAACAATGAGCGGGTTGGCAGAGAGATCAGGGTAAAGTAACAGTTGAGTTAGGACGAGTTCATTGGGGGACTTAAATAAAGCAACGATAATTCAGGAACACCCTCCCTCGAAAGGTGTGTGTGTGTGTGTGTGTGTGTGGGAAGCGTTCAGCGTCTGACAAGATTAAGTTCTAACCGATGCAAAATCGCATTCGCACTCGCAGTGTGGACCAGAGGGTCCCTGATTGCAGGCTAATCCGCTATGTCGCTTCAGCGAACTCCTTCCTTCCGTCGGAACGTTGAACAGCTGCTAATGCGATCGGGACTTTAGTGCGGCTTAATGCAATGGGACAACAAAGCCGAGCACCAAATCCTGCCCTCGCTCTAGAGATGAGTCAGAGTGTGCTGATTAATTGGCGAAACTCGAATAATCCAGGCCCTAAGTTGTTCACGTTGTGTGTGGGTATCTTTCGGATTGGTAAGTGGATTTAATCACACTTGCATTAATTTATACCACAAGCCAGGAAACTCTGCTGATGAGATATCCAAGTGACTAACCTAGTCAAGACTTAGACACCGGAACAATCAAATATTAATCACATTATGTGTGGGAAGTACCTCTTAATTAACTATTAAATCATTTATGTTTAACTCTATCTGAACTGCAAACGGATAATATAATTTAAACATTTTTAAAATTATTTTAAAAACCAAAAAAAATTTCCAATAACCAGTTAAGTACTGCACTAACCAGATACTATGTGGGAAATCCTGGAAAAGTCCACAAATTGCAATATTTCGCGTATGAATCTGTCATCTCTATGCCGCTTAAGTTGTGTGACATTGTGTAAGACACATGGCAACAACTAAACTAGTTCAACAGAGTGGTCGACTCCTTCCATATGCACATCTGTCGGTTTACCTGGCTGAGTGCCTGAGTATGTTTTGTCAACATTGAAACGCCGCCGCCTTAACGCCCAAACGCATCCGTTCCGAGTCCGACCGAGGCCCACATCCTAACCCCGCCCCGCCAGCGATCTCGATCTCGTTTTGGTTTAGGCCACATTCGGCAACCTTCGCTTCTATCTGGTTCGTCGGCGGCACAGCCACGTAATTCATTCATTACGATTGCCGTTGTCGTTGCCTTTGCCTTTGCGATTTATATATGCCGGTCTATACTCGAGTCGAGTACACTTGAAATAACAAGTTTTATTTAAAAATAATTTTAAATGCTGTTTACTTGGTCAAGAAGGTTAACTAAAATATCCTTGTAATCGAAAGGTAGTTGTGAGAAATTAAATTAAATTTATTTCGAGTGATAGTAAAGTAAAATAGATTTTAGTTGTTTCAATTTCGATCAAAATTAGCTTTAGAAAATAACCCATTATTGGTAAACAGGACTTGGAATATTAAAGGAAACATTATAAATTCCTTTACTTTATTTTCCATTTACTATATCCCAAGAAAAATTCGTTCCATTTTCTTTATGTATCTTAGAGTCTGTAAGCCAGCTGAGTAGATTGTGTGGGTACAGATCAGAGCGAGCTACGGCTACCAATTTGGTGTCTTTGCTCTGAGCCAGATAAATAATAATTATGCCGACTCGACTCCAGGTGCCAATGTACGAGTCTGTTTGTAGCTTAAAGCGAGTGCACAACCTATGCATGGCCTTTGTCATATCTTGGTGTTCATTAGTGTTGTCGCTCCCTGTGGGCGCCTCTCCCCCTACTGATCACTTAGCGACAACTTATTGGCCAAGATGGTGACTTCGATGAGGGTACTTATGGCTATATCACACGGTCGCGGATGTGCGTTTGCCTCATTAATAATCGCTTGCTAGATTTATAAGGTATTAGCCGGTTAAGGGAAGATAGTTTACAGCTTTGGCAAGCGGATGAAGTGAATACTGCCCAAGACTTACAAGGTTATTAACCTTGCTGATTGTTCTAATGCAAAGTTCTGAAATAATTAAGTACTTCCACTCCATTTAATCCAAAAGTTAGTTGCCTTTTAAGTCTCGAAACCCACATATTTTTATACCCTTGCAGGGTATATTAGTTTCAGTCAAAAGTTTGCAACGCAGTGAAGGAGGCATCTCCGACCCTATAAAGTATATATATTCTTGATCAGGATCAACAGCCGAGTCGATCTAGCCATGTCCGTCTGTCCGTTTCTACGCAAACAAGTCCCTCAGTTTTAAAGCTATCTGAATGAAACTTTGCAGTTAGGCTTCTATATACTCTCACTCGTACTTATGTCGGAACGGGCCGGATCGGACGACTATATCCTATATCTGCCATAGGAACAATCGGAAAAATCTACGAAAAAAAAAAATTATTACTTTGTCAGATTTCAACCAATTTTCACCAAATTTGATATTTGCCCATTTAGTATTTTTTCCGAATTTCGGTTTTAATTTCATGAAAATCGGCTGACTATATCCTATAGCTTCCATAGGAACAATCAGGAAAATAAAAGAAAAAACCATAACTTTGTCAGTTTTCAACATATTTTCACCAAATTTGATATTTAGCCATATTTTAGTATTTCTGAATTTTGATTTTAATTTCATGAAAATCGGCTGACTATATCCTATAGCTTCCATAGGAACAATAAGGAAAATAAAAAAAACCATAGCTTAGCCGTGTTTCAAACCATTGCCATCAAATTTGAGATTTGGCGACAAATTATTATTTCAGAATTTCGTTTTTAATTTTTTGTTTAAACTCTGCAAGGGTATACAAACTTCGGTGAGCCGAAGTTAGCTTCCTTTTTTGTTTTTATATTGACTTATAAATAGCACTCGAAAGTTATCAATCAACGTCAACAGTTGTGTCATTTTAAGCCAGATATTTTTGGCCAATTCAAAGCAATTCCAACTGTTGGTGATTGTTTTAAATTCTTACGAATTATTACTTGGTATATTATTTATGTAATGAATTGCCTCTGTTGTATGCCTAAACATTCCCCTTTTTCTGGCTGCAGTTTCAGAATGCCTTCTCTGGGTTTCAAGGCCTTCGTTCATTCACTTGCACATGCCATTGAAATTTCCAGCCCCCACTCGATACAGCAATCCCCCGAATCAGTTCCCCTGCCCACGCTCCCTCTCCGACTTGGGCTGTTCTACAACATTTGCCTAATTGAATCACCTATGCTCCTCCGTTGACATAAACGCCAACTGGCAAAAGCCAAATAGTTGCATCAAAGCGAACATCTAATCCCAAATCCGTAGGAAGAGCCCACGCCTTTGGGCTGAGATTCCTTGACTGCCTTCAGACTACCGTGGGGAGTTGATCCACCACTGGGTGATGGGTAATGGGTGGATGAAGTGAATGTTGGGCAACCTACCTTCGCAATCGCCATGCAGAACAGGGATATCGCCACGCTCCACATTCGTGGGCACCTCCTCGTGTCTGTGGTCGACGACTCCTTCCCGGGCAATGGTGGGTTCATACCAGCCACGGACATCGCGCTTCTTGTTCTTCTCTGAAATTATTGAAGCGAAAGGGAAATGTGGCTTTAAAATGTAACCCTAAATACGAAAATTGCTAACCAAAAAAAGTTCTTAGAAGACTTTCATAACTTACCACGTTCCGTGATCTTATTGCGCAGCATTCGCCGATTGCCTCGCCTATGGTAGCCCTTCTGGCAGTTGGCCCGCTGCAGGGAGTGCTCCATGTCGCCATCGAAGTGCAGCGGATACTTGCGCTCCCGGAACTATCAACGAGAGAGAACTTGTTATCCCCCAGCGGGATAGAAGAGATCTCTAACACTCACCAGCTTGATCACTGGGTCATCCATTTGGGTGTACAACTTGGCCAGGTTCATGTCGATGTCGTGATGTGTACTTGGCTTACAGTCCACATGAAGTGTAATCCTGTTCTTGGAAAACTGTAGGGCCAGAGAGCGGATGGTACTCGTCTCGTTAATGTTGGGTATTTCAAAGTTCCGAGACTCGGTAGCCCCATTTGCACTAATGTCCAGCGTGACCCGCTGCTGCTTGCGGTCCAGGAAGAAGGACATCTTGTGCTTCAGCATGGGGAAGTCAATCATAAAGAGGGCCTCAATGGATATGTGCAGCTTGCGCCGAGGTCTACGTGAAGGCAAGAAGAGGATTAAGAAGCTCTGTGGGGCATTTAAATCCTCCTTACCTTATGTGACGGGTGGATATGACAACATCGCCCTTTCGTATGAACTGTTCCAGTTCGGCAGAGGCAACTGAAAGTTTGGACTTATTATTTACAAGATGCTCAAGTAAGGAATTTAATCTGCAGGTCACATATTTTATTTACAAAAAAATATGCCAATATAAATCAGTTTCCATTGAAATAAACCTGGTATTAATGTTACTTTCTTTTTATTGTTTATACTTTAAAGGAACCTCCGAAATCTCAGTTCCGTGCCTTATCTCATTATATTTTTAAAGATCAGTTACGACACCTTCAAGAACAACTTCCGTTTTGCGATACCCAAACATATTGATTACCAAATCAACAACTTAATACAAACAAAGATAAAGCACTGAGGTGGCCAAGCCACAAGACCATTGGGTCATGTTTGTTAATCTATCTCCGTCTCAGCCACTCGCTCTATTTATCCACAAACATTGGCAATCGGTTTTTCGCCTGCCAGCGATTACAGCACTTTGGACGCGGAACATGGCACTATTTATTTTGGTCACCGCGAGACTTTGCCTCTAATACAGCGGGTCGTGTTAACCCAAAATAAATGCTTGAGACCCAAACATATTTGCCCAGTCCAAGGAATCCATCAAGACGGCGACTCCATATAGAATTTCACGCATTTGCGCGGTTATTTGTCATGCTGCGACCAACTTCTGACAGGCTCAAGCCCGGTGACCTTCACGACATGGACATGGACATGGATGTGGATGTGGACATGGACATGGAACCCCAAGCCTCGGGCTCGTGATTGCGCTGCAGTAACGCCATATAAGGAGTGGGAGATCAGCAACTCAGTATAGTAAACGAACCTAACTGTCACTCGGAGACGTTTGCATTGGGATTCAGTTGGAAATTTACATAAATCGGCGCTAGTTGTTGACCAAAAGTTTGCCGTTTGGGCGTTTATCGGCAAACATTGACGTTGAAGGCATTCGCATGTTAAACCATAAAAAACGGTTAAAATATGGTATTGATTTACACTGCAGAAATATTTTTACAGATTGCATTTATTTGCCTTTCTTAAAAGTTAAGAAAACTTGTATAAAAGAAAAAGCATCTTCAAAATGCCCTGGATTCTCCTAATTTAATTTGCAATTTTCCCAGTGGATCTGCACTGCGGAAAAGAGTTCAGTGACGGAAACAACGATGCCTATTTGCACCTACCTGGATCGAGTGAGAGTGATGCAACCTCCACGAATGTCAGCGCCAAGGCGGTCAGCCCCACGAACAGCACGCGCGTCCAAATCATCGTGGTCGCTGTCTTTCGAGTGTGTCTCCTCACCCGGCTCCTCCGTCCAACTTATGCTCGTCCGCTGCAATATAAATAACAGAAAACAGAGACGATAAAGCGGGAAAATCAGAGCTGACTCCTCAGCCGGTGGTTGTTTATTTACGTTTAAAAATAAAACGCACGGTTAAATGCGTTGCGTGGCGGTGGCATAAAATAAAATCGCATAAAACAAAAAATAAAATTCAAATTAAATTTTGTGTAGCGAGAAAAGAATTAAACCAGACAGAAGCAGAGAGCGATCGATAAATATTTTGCATTTTTTACATTTCTAACAAGCGTAAGAGTTCTCCTGGCCGGAAGTATTTGGTCGGGTATCACCTAGCTGTATCTATATAAAAATATTTGTGCGCATCCCGATCCCCCATTCTTTGACTTTCATCTCATTGGCCCATCTGTGGGCGTCATCACAATAAAGCATTTCGGAGCTTAAGTTTTATATTTCTTCTTGTAATTTTTTGGGCGCCCATTGTGAAGATTTATGTTGGATTTTTGCAATCATTCTTTCCTGCCAGCCTATTTTTTTAAAACTAAAATAAATGTTTATTTATGTGTGTGTGTTCAACTTTGTTTTCGCCATAATGTATTTTCAGGTGCTGCCCCAGAGGAAGTTCCTCGGAAAGGTTGATGGGAGCTCGGCGCTAGATGATGAACTAAGAGGCTGCATATTTTCTGGAGACTGAGTTTCCTAGAAGGGCTATGCGAGATTAGGAAAAAAATATGAACTACCAGAAAAGACTTGGTCTAATTAAATTACAAAAAAGATTTAAACATAAAACAAAGAAGTGGTTATGCAATGTCATAATAACCCGACTTTTGGCCATCTGCTTTTCCTACAAAGCACCATCAATCTTACCACAAACTTTTGATCTAACTTACATAAATCTCGGGAGAGAAGAGAGAAGAACTTCTATTGCATTGACTGACCATAAATTACCTTACACTCACTTTAACGATCAAAGAAATTAAATAAAATGTAGAAAGATCTAGCTTCGAATAAGTACCTACTGATTGGCATTAAGCGAGTGGGAGTTGTAAAACGAATTGGAGATCTTTGGGAGTTCCCTTTCCGACTCACAGAAAAATACCCAGTTGCAATTAGGCATTTGGCTCATCGCTTGAGAGCCACAAAAACGCCAACAAGTGTTATAAACTGCATAACAAACAAATCCAATGGAGCGAACCGCCTTCCTCCAGACCTGGTTCGATCCCATCTCCCGGCCATTACACAACTTTCGTGCTTAAATAAACACAAGAAATGTGGCCGAGATGCTGCTCGGCTCAGCTTTGG
This sequence comes from Drosophila anomelani, assembly GCA_035045905.1. Lineage (NCBI taxonomy): Eukaryota > Metazoa > Arthropoda > Insecta > Diptera > Drosophilidae > Drosophila > Drosophila anomelani. Next base: position 634,938 of record JAWNOO010000168.1, read on the forward strand.
CTCAAAGGTGTCCCAGGAATGTGGTAACGGTGGCTCCGACGCTGAAACTCCGAGAGGTTCAGAGTCAGAGCCAAAAGCAAATGTCGTTGTGGCCATACTATATATATGTACACGACGACAACTCCTCTCCTTCTCCGATACTGGTCCAAAATGTTGACTGACAGTTATGGATTTATAGTGGCAGTTGTCATTGGGGTTTGCTGGCTTCTCGTTCTCTTGGCTACAATGTCACTGAGTCACTGAGTGGACGGACGAGGCTGTAGGATCTGTGCCATTTATGGGCCCAATCGCAATTACCGGAGCTCCAGCAGCCCAACTTCTAGTGGGTCTCCCCTCCTCGGAGAAGTAAAAGTAGAAGAGGAGCAGCAATTTGAGCGCTGAGAGCATTTGAGAATATTTTAGGCGTTTTATTTGTAGATGGAGAGGATTAAAACCGTTGAAAACTTTATTACCTAAGAAGACTTTTAGCAATAATATTCAGACTATGTCTAAGTGAATTCTTAGTAATATTTAAATAAAAAAACTTGCAGCATAATCACGTTATAAGAAACAAATGAAATTTCTATTGACAAATACTGCCTTTCTTTTCTGATATATCTTTTCTGTTCCCATAAGACTTCCGCTTGTATGAAAGCAATCCCATAAAGGCCCTATCATTACCCATAAGTTTCCAAGGCTTAAAATCTTTCCGAGTTATTCATTCGTTTCAAATTCTATGAAAGGTTACCAAGAACTTAACCCAAGCATAATGCCTGAGATCTGTGCCAAGTGTTCATTGAAACGTTTATTAATAGCCAGTTAAGATGGCTCGCCGGCTACCAGAACTTTTCCCACAAAATGTCAACAGGTAATCCGCCTCAGAACATAAAAACAGATACGAAACCAGAAGTGGAAACACCTTCCAAATGTACACATAATCCTCGGTCCCCCAAAAATTTATTAAATACTTTTTAATGCCATCGGTTCGGTATAGATCATGCATAGGCCGAACATATATGTATCTCTGTCCAGCACCCACGCAGACAACTATCAGAGAATCTCGGCGAGGAGACGCCAGAGTGACAACCACAAAAAACAACAGCCACAAGACGACGCCACATCTACTTAATAAAGCGGACAAATCAGACACAAAGTCCGTCTCCATAAAGCGATGAGTACATTGATTGACATTTAATTAAGCAAAATCAAAAGCACAAGGAAGCCGCAGCATCATAGTCACCGCAACCGCGAAGGGATGCCTTCGAGTATCCCCTTCCAGATGAGATCTTCACCCACTAGCCGGGGTTTAGACCCCTGCCGATTCAAGCCGATCGAACGGGTTTAGCGTGACGACTGTCACGGCGGTGACAAAGGCGTTGCTGGTCTATCATCAAAGGAAATTTGATGCTTATCGGAAAAGTCATTTTCATCAGATTGAATGGCTAGCCCGAGAACAGTGGAAGGGAAACGAGAACCCTGGCTGTTCATTTTTTAGCGAGGGTTGTTCGGGATACTTATATGAAAACAATCCCACAGTGATGGAATTTGAATAAAAGTTATATTTATTTCCATTAGTAATGAATTACAATTTAGATGCGTGAATAGTTCAAGTTTAAAATCTTAAGATTATATAATAAGGGTTATAATTCTTCATAAAACTAATAAATTATTGGAGAGAATAAATCAAACAGAAAATATATACAAATAGGGAGAATAATTATTAGTGAACGAGCAATAATTTTCACAAAAGATTTGGTTTGGCCATCTCGAAGGAACGGCGTCGAACTATTTTGGGCGATTCTTAGACACCGAATTTTTTTTTAAAAGATATATAAATGGATAAATATATAGATAAATAAAAAGATAGATAGATATACACTGATAGAAAAAAAAGTCGTCTTTTAAGATTTTGTACATTCTTAAAGTTTATTCATAATATAAGTACGAAAATTCTATAAATAAGTTTTTTTATGATTTATTCAAGCCCAAAAGAACCTAGATTTAAGATTTTTCACATTCTTAAAAAAAAAGCTTAAAAGAATACAAAATATTCTCAAAACAATAAGAAATATTCGTAAAACAATACCAAAAAAAGATTAATATCAAGAAAAAAATGTCTTAAATTAAGATTTTTGCATTCTTAGTTTTACAGAGGGATTACAGGGGGAGTACAGAGGGAGTACATATGTACACTTCGGCGTCCTATTCCAGGTTAGCTACTTGGCGCGTTGTGTAAGCGCGTGGTCTGAGAGACACAGCAGAGCCCCAGGTTCGAACCCCCCACCCAGTCCAGTAACAAATATGGAGATAAAAATTAAAATAAATTCAATTGAAAATATATAAATAAAAAAATAAAAAACAAAAATGGTTTAAAAAAATATTGTTGTTTTTTTTTTTTTTGAATTGGTAATGTTTTAAGATTTTTTTCACAATTCAACGTTTAATATTCTTATTTTAAACTCTCTTACCGTTTTAAATAAAATTTAAAAAGTCTTGAATTTAGAATGCAAAAATTCTTGATGTAATGAACAATAATCTCAAAACAAGATCGAAAAATTCTAACGCTACTATCATGACCGAAAATTCTCAATTTTATGACCAAAATTCTTGATTTTTTCTATCTATAGATACTACGTGTATTTCAATAATTAAAAGCTAAACCTCTGCAATGATTAATCCCTAATCACTGGGTATACTCGGAATGGAAAAATTCGATTTTTTTAAATCTAATCTAATCTAATAGAGCCAAACTGCAAACTCTATAAATTTATTTACCTACAACTAATGGAGCTTATCCAATCAAAGAAAACAAGGTGAGCAACTCAAGTAGCTTTGAGTATCCTCCCAACGAGATGATTCACTGATACACTCTTGTATCGGCCCTCGGATGGCATTAGAAATTCAAATATTTTGATTTTTTTTGCCGGTCGAGCCAGCATGCAACCATATCCACATCCATAGCCATGTCCCCTCTGGCGTTTAAAGCGGCGCAAAAATTAAAACGAAAAGAAAACGCCCGGCCAGCTTCTGCGCATGCGCGACTGTTCACACTGCTCACAAGCTGACTGTGACTTGACGCCGCAGTCGCAGTCGCAGCCTCAGCCTCAGTCTCGGCCGCAGTTGGAGTGAAGTCGCGTGTGGGCAGGACAAGTTTCGCGTCCATCGTCGCCGCAAGCGTCGTGTCACTGAAATCAAATCAGTCGCGCTTAAATGCTCAGCCGAAAACTTCGGTTCGGCTTCAGTTCGAGCCGGAGAGCTAAGGGGAACCGCTGGAAAACCTGCTGTCAGTTGCTGGTTTGACATGGAAAAAATCTATGACGGCGCCTACGCATCACGAGCGGCAAGAAAGAGTGAGCAGACCAGAGGTGGGGCCCAGCTAAGCCACTTAGGGAAATTCTTCTGCGGATTTTCATTTGCAGCTGACTTTCTTCAAGCTTTGTCTAACTATATATATATCCAGGCACATTATAATTGGGCTGCGCTGCGAACTGCATTGATTCGGTGCAGCCTGATAAATTGGTTTCTTCATAATAGACTTTGTATGACTTCCGGCGAGGCCCGGCGAACGGTGCGTGAAAGTGTCAAGATTAAGATTGGACTCAAACCTGAGTCAACAGTCTCGAGCAGCACTTGACGTCCTCATTTTATTGATTTCTGTATCTCTTTAGATTTGAATTTCGGCTTTGGCTCAATCTTTTTATCTCGCTGTCTTCCAAATCCATTTTTCACTACTTATTTCCCACCGCAACAACGCAGTAGTGGACAGTTTGAAATGTTGACCATTCAGGTGCTGTACATAGTCCTATTTCAAAATACTGAAAGGTCTGTCAATTATATATTCGGGAAAAGGAGATTTTGGATATGGTAATTGCTACCTGCCAAGTTACTCAATCGGTACAGCAAAGTTAATAAAGTGATGGAAATTGTGGCTTTAAATTTAGTAATTTGGGAATGTAATCGTGCATCTAAATATTATACACACATCCCAGACATTATTACACGCTTTTAAAACATATTTGATTAAGTATTTTCTTAGCTAATCATACATCATGAATAATTACACAGCCACATATAGCCAGCAGCTAGAATCTGTCTGAATTCATATTATAATTCCATAAACTTCAATAAACAACATGCTGCTGCGTATATAGCCGCCATATAATTATAAAATAGCATCAGGTGTTTGCGGGACCACACCAAGTGGTCTTACAGAATTTGCATATCAGTTCTGAATATCTAATTATAAAGAAACCAATGGCGAGGATCATCGCCATCCAGTTGGATCTAATCAACAGGTTATAAATGATATTTCTTGGATGGATTTTTGGCACAAAACGTGTGAGCATGTGTTTAATCTATCATTAGGCCAAAGCCGAAAACCCATTAACTTATGTTGATTAACCATTAATCCGAAGTCGCCGTCTCCAATCGGACTGAATCAGTTTTGACACCGCAAGTCCAAACAGCAAACAAAGGCCTCTGCTGACTTTATTGAGACGATAAATTTGAATTGCAAATTTAGGACCGAGTCAATACAAAGCATTAAAATTTGTTAGCCCGATTTCCCGCATAAGGTCGGATATATTGGCTTTGAATGGCTTTCCACTGACGATGCGCTAATTTGCTGCTGCAACAATTTTCCATTTAATTTGCATTTTTTTATAACCCATAACTCGCTGCCAAGCGGAAATTCCAATCCAACAATGGAAATATTATTTATGTTTTAATAATGTCAAACGCCAGCTCTATATACATATGGTCAGCAAGCTGAGAAAGATATTACCAAGTGTGAGGAGTCAACTGTGTCGTCGTGGAGGGGCAAAAATAAATGGCTGAGCAGTAACAAAGAAAAAGAAACTCTTAGTAATAAATATATCATATAACCTTAGCAATAAATATATCATATAACTAAAACACGAATCAATGAGGAGTTAGTATGAAAAGAATATTTATACAAATAAATTATAAAGAAACTGCAACAAACTTTGTTCCAAGTCTAACATTAGCCATATAGTAAAACCTTTTAAAGCACTGTTTACAACGCATTAAATTTAAAAGCTCGAAAGGAAAGGAATTAAGGCCATGATTTAGACCAATACCCCTTTAAGCCAAGACGCCACTGCCGTTGAGTAATATATTCAAATAATAAAATAACCGCAAGTCTGTGAGACATCTTAGAAAGCCAGTTATAAATTGTTATGGAGATCGCTGCTGTGGGCGTCTTTTAATTGAATCGATTGGCATAGAGTAGCAGTCGATCGGAGCCCAGTAGAAGCTGACCAAGCGATGGGGAATCAAGCCAAATAAAATCAAATATATTATCCCAAAAAGTATTTAACAATCCCTTTGCCTCTGGAATCCAGAGCTGTCTTCATCTCGATTTGGTCACAATCTTTGGCTGCCGTTTTTAAGACAACAGTTCAGCTTTGTGGAGCAAACTATTCTATATACCCGGACCTTATACGATCACATAATTATAATTCTCACAGAGGCATAAACCGCAATCTGACAATCTTTTTAAATAAGTGTGGAAAGTCCGGTAATTAATAAATTATGACTCGGCTTTGGTATTTACGGCGCCAATGCAGATAAACCCAAAGATCTTCAATAGATTAATGTCGGCCGCTCTCGGTCGGTCTCTGTGGATGCCACAAGCCGCTTTGACAGCCAGATTGCCGTTGTCTTGGTGTTTGGGTGTGGCTAATTAATATGTATCGATAGTATTTGAATTACAACAACAATTAGCATGATTTATCATCAGATATAAAATGGCGGTGATATAAATTGTTATCTTTGGAGACGCATATAAAAACTATTTATACATGTATTGGCCTATCAACAAGGCTGGCGATTATCGGAGCATAAAAAAAGAGTTTGTAATGAACACTTTTTAGCCATGGTCATTAAGTGGGTTTCTGTTTAATATCAAATAATTTAAACATTGCTGTCGGAAATCTTAGATATTGTATTTTATTTAAAACGGAATTGCCGAAATATTTATATTTTGTGTAATTTTTTCCTACGTATACATTGATTTTTTTGGAAACTATATACATATGCTACATATACGTAAACCTATTAAAAAAATTAAATCTCATCTAAATTTTCCTTTTCAATATTATATATTCTATTAAATGGACTACTGTCAACCGTTTCGAGCTCAAAAAAATATAAATAAATAACATATATCAACATTCACGCTATAAATCAATACATTTTCGACTTTTACTACGATCCTTGTCTGCATTATTTTTGTTTTATTTATAAAATTCACTTCTGATATTTTAAAAGTTAATCTTGAACTCTTTATGTTAAAATAAAATCGAAAATATAAATATCTCGATTCGACCTATTTCCTCAAGTACAGATAGGAACCTCACGAACCAACCTGACCCCACTTCATACATATTTTAGTAGAGACTAGGTTAACCCAGATTTTGGCCACACACAGAGGCTACGTACTGTATACATAGCGCCTCCGCCTGGAGGTCTTGGGCCCAACCTTCACACTCACCTTTTAGTCAAGGACGTTGCACGTACCACTCGCTCCTCAAGAGGTGCGCCGGCTGCTGCGGCCGATCTCAGTGAATTACTGGGGGAGGCAGACGTATGGCTCCTTGGGCTGTTTGCGCCACTTGCGGCTGTCAACGCGCAATTTAGAATGGAAACGACCTGAGTTATTTTTACGAGTATTTCCACACTTTCCGTCGCTTCCTGAACGCACACACACAGGCACTTTTACTATATGTGCTGACCGAAAGATCAAACAAATCGCAGGCTCTTCACACTAAAAGAATCGATAACGAAACGGATGCATTAGATAATTTAAACCCTTTTCAAAATCTCCAAACGACAAGCATAAGCCACAATCGGAACCCAGGGGGGAATATGGAGAAGTCGAAGGTGGGTTGGGTTTGGGATCGGGTTCGGGATACGAATTGGGATTGAGTGGAAAGAGGACACACGCGAAGATCTTGGGGAGCTGATTTTATGGGATCGAGGAGGCGAACACGCGACAACGCCTGGATCCTCCGGCGACGGCAACTGCTCCACAACAACTGACTCTCGCCGTTCGTGCCAATAAAATTTAAAACACTTTTATGCTATTAACGACCAGAAAGCAAACGCGAGGCGATGGCGGACACCTTGGCAGTCGATGCTGCACTGGATGCTGCCCAAAATAGGCATGGCATCTATGGGTGCTGTCAGAAATCTTGTCACCGGTTCCGAATGATTTGAGAAACACATTTAAAAGCGGCCATAGATCACGGACAACTAACTGCAGCGCGCATTTCCCCGATCAGCGTCCTGTGACCGTGTGATATCCGTGATTTATCTGCCACCTGACTACTGTCCGATTCCACTGATCACTGATCCGATCACCGATCACTTATCCCCGATCCACGTACCGTCCGGTTCAACGTGCCAACGCGCACTGAAACTGAAAACGCGAAGGGAGCGATTGGCTCGAAGCGGCTAAGCGGATGGCGTCGCAGTCGGCCAAAGCAGCGTCGCACTATGGAAGACACTAAAATAAGTAAAAAAGTAAAAAAATGTTTAATTTGTTTAAAGAAGTATAATAAAATAAAAAAGCAAAACGTGAGTTCTTGTAGAGCTTGTTGAAGAATGAACAGTGCAAACAGCAAGCAGCTGAACTTTGACATTTTTTATGTAGAATTGTTGCATTATGTTCCTTATAATTTTAGAATTCATAAAAAATAAACAGTTCCAAACATTTTGGCTCCGATGTAGAATTTTTACATTATGTTCCTTATAATTTTAGAATTCAAATAAAAAATAAAAAGTTCCAAAAATTAACGATATTTTTCAATTTCAATGAACCCACAATTATTGCAAAAAAATAAAAACTTTAGCTTTTTGTCTCTTCAGGAAATTAATTTTCTAAGATATTCTCAAACATTTTTAGCATTAAAAAATTGTTTTAATGTGTTTAAATTTTTGTTTTCTTTGTACAAAAATGTTTAAAAAAATAAGGATTTATTAATTTCTTGGGCAGCTGGGGGTCCTTTGCGAAATGAATTGCTGTGTAAAATTCGAGTCCCGCTTTAAAACTGAGATATTTGACGCCAATATTTGTATACTTTTATTTTTTTTAACGTGTATATATATATATATATTATTTTATAAAGATCAATTAAAAAAAAAACATAAATAAAACATTTGTAAAAATTTGAATATATTTTAAATGCAGCTCAATCATGATTTTTAATAAAACACAAGCTAATAGCACTCTGGTAGGTTCAAAAGATATACATTTTACAGCAAAAAGCCTAAAATGTCCCCACTGTGCGGCGGTGGCAGCAACAACTTGTTGTTGCCTCGATTGCAGTTTGTTTTGTTCTCAGCTGTTGACTGGTTGCCCCTTGTTGTAGTCGTCGGGAGAAAAGCAACGCCGCAGCAGCAGAGCGCGTTTTGTCTTCGTTTGTGTTTCTTTTGACGCGTGAGTAAGCCGAGACGCCCACGTCCAAAATTTGCGTAAACAGCGCCACCAGTATAGCTACAGCGATGACGGCGAGCTATAGAAATTGCGGAAGTGTAGTTTGGAAATTGGACTTATCTATAGCTAACCATTAAAATCCTTTGGATATCCGATAAAAATAATATATACATAAGCTACATTACTAAAGTTAAATAAATATTGTATTTACATACATTGCCCTAAAGCTTAAAATGTAACCCGATTTGCAAACTGGCCACTAAGCCACTACCTTGAAGTATGCAATGAATGATGACCAGGTTATCTACGGCCGGGAAACTTAATTAAAAGTAGTTTTATCTCAACGCCGATTGTATTTGTGAGATGAAATTTGGCTTAATAACATGTAAAATTCCATGACATCGCAGTTTTTTTTTTAATTCTGTTATGTTACATTATTTTATTACTTTCAAGTTTCTGAGCCCCTGCGCCCTTTCACGGATAATTTACTTCTTAAAGATCATGCGAGAGTTGCCCTACATCCACTTCATTTTCAGCCATTATGCGGAAATTCAATTCCAAAACATTCTTACATTGTAGCCCTCTTTGGGGGCCATTAAATCGAATTCATGTGAACCCTTTTTTCGTTAATGCGTCCAGCCTTGTTGCCAGACCTCCTCCACAGAAGATTCCCGGCATCTTCGTGATCCTAAAATCGGTGCGGAGATGGGGCCGGCAGACAAACTTTTGAAATGAGAGGATCGTAAATAAACGGCACGCTCTGCAGGCATTTAAAACAACCGAACCACTCGTAAAAACTAGACCCCAAAATGATATGCATATGGCACCTATTAATGGCTACTTATGCAGTACAAGTGTCCCCTATTTCGGTGGCCTCCTTCCCTTTTGTTGACACGGGACTGATGCGTAACACAACATATCCAGTGTTTGGGGAGGAGTCGAAGTTCGAGTTGGAGTTGGTGCTGGAAATGAAATTGGAGTTGGAGGAGTGCGACACTGCCGCGACCTGTTCGTCATTATGTCGCCGGCATGTCAGCGGACAGTTTCGCTCCAGCAGCATTATGCAGATGTGCATATATCACGCGGCTCGGACACACCCGAGATGCTATCCCACATCAGCGCTGCATATTTTGCCGCTTTTCGGACAGCGGCGACCACTTGCTGAAATTTCATTATGTGCGTGATTTATAAATAAGCTGCACACAGCCTCCTCCGCTCCCCCATCATCCGAAGCAAGGCAGCATCCTCCACAGCATTCGCTGCTGTTCCCGGCATCTTCAGTGGATCCGAGGTAAAAACGGCCCACGCACTTTTCGATGGCGCTGCAACAGCAACACAACAGCAACATCATCTCCTCTGTCCAATCCCATCGCTTCCCCACCTTTCCCGCTCGTCAGCTCATTCCGTATTAATCATAAAATTGTATTATTAACATGTTTATTTTTCGGTCTTGAAGATTCGATTACATGCATTCTTCCGTCTTTTTATGTCTGCTGCTGAGTGTTTTCCCAGGGAACGTGACTTTGTTGTTCAGTGTAACGAGAGTGAGCCACTTTCTAACACTGTACTCGTCGGATAAGGGGGGGAAATGGGCATTCAGTTGGGTTAAGAAATATTGTCATTTTATGTCTTGGCGGCCTAATTGGGTTACCTGGCTAATGACAGCAGCCAGACCAGATGTCTTCCACCTGGACTTTCTGCGTGTGTGGGTGGGATATTGGCTAGATGGCAATAATTGGCCAACAGATGAAGAGAGAGTAGACTTGGTTAAGCTTCCTGGGAAATGGTGAAAAGGAGAAGACAATAAAGCGGTTGCTACCATTGTTATCAGTTTATTGGATTTTTTAAAATTAATCAGAGATCGTAAACAGAACTTATGTGACTATTTACTGTAAGGTTTACTTTAATTAAGAGTTATTAAAGGTCAATCCCCAATCTCTTATCCCAGAAATGAAACTGGTTTCGTTCATATTCAATATAAATTATTCAAGACATATCTATTAAACAGTCATTTAATCCGCAGACACACACGAGTCTATAACTATAATTAACGTGCAGGGCTAGGGTCATAAATGATTAACGCTGTCTTAACAAAACCTCCAAAGCTAATAAACCAATATTTATATCTCGAGGAAGAGAATCGACCCACATAAGAATTCCAAGCGCTCGTGTTTGTATTTTCTGTAATATTTTACATATTTTATTTCGATTTGGTTTAGTTTTACTTTGTTGCTATGAATAAATTATTTTAAATTAAGCAATACTCCAACTAACCGAAGTATATCTAATAGTAAGCGGTATTACGTCTTAAGCGTATTTCCTAAGCAATAACTTTGTTTTCCAAACATTCAATGGCCAAAACCAAAGCTATTTGGATTCGGAATTTTGAGCTGACGCGGGTGCCGCGTTCGTTGTCTTTAAAACATTTTAATTTGTCGTTAGCTAAATGCAAATGCGAAAAGAATTTATGATGAAAATCCCAAACAAAGCTGGTTAGCAAATTAGACGCCCTTTGTTCCAAGCCGACATCTCCAGATGAACAGTAGCAGATCGCTTAATTGATCCAGTTGCTCTCGGAGCCCTATTGGTTGTTGTTTACTTAACCACACTGGTCATTTCGATGGAGTCGCCACAGCTGAAAGTATATACACTTAGACTTTGCTCTCGTTGAGGTTCAGATGAGTTGACATAAAATGGAGTGCGGCTAGGAAATGCCCTTTGGAGTGCAATACTTCTGGGTGAGATTATGCCCATGAATGTTGGTGATGTAACCCGGCATTAACCTAAATAAACTAAGGTTTGGTCTGGATCAATCTTAACAGCAGGTCTGCAAGGAGATAGGGTTTTTGTGGCTGTTGCGTAAGTCCGACTTTGTTTCATGAACTCTTTATGATATAGTAAAAATCTTTGGTAACAGATTTTGGGTTCAACAGAACCGTATATTAAGACTGTTTGTGATCTATTATATTTAGTTTTAAATGCTTAAATGTCTTAATTAAAGATTTTTGAGCTTAAAGTCCGCATTGAATAAATTAATAACTGTGGTTACCAAATTTTAAAACAGTGAGCATATAGATTTTTTGGATATAAATACTTATATAAAGCCGCCTTCCCAGCAAACTAATTATTTGTCTACTTCACGGACCGAACTAAAAGGATGAGCATTTGGACCTCAATATAAAACCCTTATTTTATGCCATCAACTGTGAGAAAATTAAAAACCAAAAGCTATTAAAAATTAAGTATAAATTTGAGGATGAGGATGACAGTGAGAATGAGGATGGATATAGGCAGCGAGGTAGGAAAGGAAAGGGTGTAGAGACCGAAATTACTTCTGGCAGAACATGGGCTGCTCCTGGCACCTGATGGTGACCACACTGAGGCTGGAGTTTTCGTTGGTCTCGTCGTCGCTGGCTGGTGGCGCAGTAGCCATTATCATTGGGGATGGCGGTGGCAGGGTCACAACTATGCCCACGGCTGGAGCGGATCCCTTCGAATTGGAGTTGCTTTTTAGGCCCACAACATGGGCCAACTTTGTGGTGGCAGCCACAGCTGCGGCCATCACTTGGCCATGTCCGTTGTTGATCAACGAGTTGTTTGTCAGCTGCTTTTGCATGAGCTGATTGGACGAGTCCAGGCGATTCGATAGCGATGTGTGCCGGTTGTTTACAGACTGCAAAAAAAGGGAAAGCGAATGAAATGGGGGATATATCTTTCATTAAGGTATTTTAGACTTACAGGATTGTTATTATTCATTCTGCCGCGTATGTTATACAGGCCGTAGACCAGAGGATTCATACAGGAGTTTGTTGAGGCGAATATCAAGAGCGCTTTCCGCACCAACGGATTGACTTTCTCCACCGAGGGCTTGTCCAGCCAATACCAAATGCAAATGGTGTAGTAAGGAGTCCAGCAGACTATGAATACTATCACAATCGAGATCGTCATCTTCAGAGTGCGCTTCTTGGCCCTGCTGAGAACATCGTCGTTGGAGCGCCTGAATCGCTCAGCAATCACATCCTTGAGCACACGCTGACTCTTTCGGTAGATCTCCAGATATATGGCGCCATAGCAGTAGATGAAGACAATCAGGGGAAAGGCATACATCCCGCACATCGAGGCAATCTGATAGAGTTTGTCGTCGAACTCGCTCTTGAAGGAGTGGAAGATGACGCACTGAAAGTAGCCCTTGACCACTGGATGCTCGTCCAAATGGAACAGAAAAGCCTGAAAACAAGGCGGAATTGTTTTATTTATATGCAATGTCAATTAAAAATAATGAAATTATCATTTATAGTTCATTTAACTTTGACTTTCTACTAGCTAGACTTACCTGAGGAATGCTGCAGACCACAGATCCCAGCCAGGCGCAGGCCAGCATGACGCGTCCGCGGTTATAGGAGCGCTGCAGAGGCTTCAGTATGGCATAGTATCTGACAGATAGAGAGAAAGGAACAAGGAGTGAGAAAGCTAGGCGGGATTGACACATTGAGCCGCCTTATCTAGCTATCAATTAGGTCCATTAGCGACACTCAACGGCGATGCGACAGTGGCTCGCGTTCAGACGGACTGGGACTCACCTGTCGAGCGATATGCAGATCATCACGTTGCTGGACAAGTACAGGCCGAAGACGCGAAAGAAGCTCATGAGGCGGCACATCAGATCGTTAGCGAGCCACTGCACCGTCCAGGCCCACACGATCTCCATTGGCATTAGGAGGAACGTCACCATTAGATCGGCGATGGCCAGATGCATTAGCATGATATCAATCCGCAAGGGACCCCGCAGTCGCCGCTTAGTCAGCAGATAGAGAACGGTGCAGTTGCCAATTGTTGAGATCACAAACAGTATGCTGAGTTGAATGGAAAACCATTTGAGGCGGTTAGAGGAGGCGAAGGTGGGAAGGTTCGCTAGATATTATAATAGTGAGTGGAAAATAAAAGAAGTTTTTCCCTCGGTGGGTGTTTTTGTACGTGGGATAAGTGGGTCAAAGAATGGCAGTTAGGAGTGGTAAACTTGATGGACGAATGGAGAGTGAGTTTTGTAATATCAGTTGCAGACAATCGGAGGGATTCTAATGAAATGTGTACTTTTTTACGGGATGTGTCGAAGGCGTTTAATTTACTACCGAAAATAAAATACATATATATATCTTTGGCTATGGGAGTAAGTTGGCATAAAAATGGGGTACCATCAATTCAATAGATGTGTCAGTCTTTACAAATCATGTAAATATATTTAATTTATCAGAAAACACATTTTTATACCATTGCAGGGTATATTAGTTTCAGTCAAAAGTTTGCAACGCAGTGAAGGAGGCATCTCCGACCCTATAAAGAATATATATTCTTGATCAGGATCAACAGCCGAGTCGATCTAGCCATGTCCGTCTGTCCGTTTCTACGCAAACTAGTCCCTCAGTTTTAAAGCTATCTGAATGAAACTTTGCAGTTAGGCTTCTATATACTCTCACTCGTACATATGTCGGAACGGGCCGGATCGGACGACTATATCATATAGCTGCCATAGGAACAATCGGAAAAATCTACGAAAAAAAATTATAACTTTGTCAGTTTTCAACCAATTCTCACCAAATTTGGTATTTGCCCATTTAGTATTATTTCCGAATTTCGGTTTTAATTTCATGAAAATCGGCTTACTATATCTTATAGCTTCCATAGGAACAATCAGGAAAATAAAAGAAAAAACCATAACTTTGTCAGATTTCAACATATTTTCACCAAATTTGATATTTAGCCATATTTTAGTATTTCTGAATTTTGATTTTAATTTCATTAAAATCGGCTGACTATATCCTATAGCTTTCATAGGAACAATCAGGAAAATAAAAAAAACCATAGCTTAGCCGTGTTTCAAACCTTTGCCATCAAATTTGAGATTTGGCAACAAATTATTATTTCAGAATTTCGTTTTTAATTTTTTGTTTAAACTCTGCAAGGGTATACAAACTTCGGTGAGCCGAAGTTAGCTTCCTTTCTTGTTAAAAATTGTAAACAATTTGCTTATCATTTTTAAAATTACCAAAATAACTCATATCTCTATTTAGGAAAAACACTCACAAATATTAAAATTACAATAAGTAAAACCAATAACAAAATATTTTTTGCTTAAACAAGGCATATGAACATAAGGGAAAACTACTTTTTTATGAAACACCTTGATAACTTTCGAATAAAGAAAATAATAAAGAAAATAATACTCGAAAGTTATCAAGGTGTTTCATAAAAAAGTAGTTTTTCCTTATGTTCATATTTATTCATTTAAATATTATAAAAATTACGATTTATTTATTTATTTTTTATTCATATGTTAGGCAGTCCAATATGCTTTTCCCATATTTTATAATACAAATTAACTCTAGTTGTGATGCGCACTGGCCAAAATTGGCCCAACTTATAGCTTGAAAAAAATAAAAACAAACAAAATTAACAAACCAGAAAATAAAACAATTATAAATAATCATTGTAAAACCTAAATATTTTCTAAAACAATCTCTACACTCTAAATAACTGTGGAATTCGCTCTTAATCGGTCAAACGAATCTTTAGCATCCCTAAAAAGTGAACCCACCAGTGAACTGTAACGTTCAAATTCCAAGCAAAAATGATTGAATCTCAGACAGATAGCCAGACAGAGAGCAGAGAAGGATAAGGCAGAGATGCTGAGCCCAGCATGATTTATACCTGTTCACAAACAAAACCGAGCGGCCTTATTCAGAATCAAGCGGCGACACCCACACCGACACATAAATTGATAAAGCTCGGAAAAGGTTACAGATAGTAAAAGCCAAAGCTTATCAATATGACTAGAAAATATGAATAAAATTCAAATAAAAACGTGGGAGGTGATCTGGGCTCTGATTAGGTTATAAAGCGGATGGGTGTTTCACTCACCTGTATACTGTGATGGACAAGCGATGGCCATCGTTGAATACCATATCCTCCGAAAGGTGCATGGTTCCATTCGTGCTGTTCACGTTGGACCAATCACTGAGAATGCGATGATCGTATTCCTGCACTTTTTCCTCCTCGGCCATTACTTAAATGCAAAGGATAAATCCAATCACAGTTTCCTTTCTTTGTTACAGATTTTTTTTTGTTGGTTGATTATTTGTTTTTGGTCCAGCAAGAGCGATTTTATTCTAAATGGTAATTTTGATAAAAAGCCTTAATATTTTATATATTAAATAAAAATACTATAAATTACAATTATTAAAAAACAAGTAAGAAAGCTACAGTCGAGTGAGCTCGACTGTGAGATACCCGCTAACCATACTTAAACCAGAAAAGCGTCAGGACGCCAGAAAAAACAGTTAATACAATTTTGAACATAACGGACAAATGCAAATGCAAGTGTAATAATCTGTTTATCTGTTTAATAATGCATACAAATTTACATACACATGTATCTATGTGTGTAAAAACGCGTCATTATTGCATTCAAGCGGCTAATAATTATTACCATTTATTAAAATTGCTTTTCGAATATCTTATAAGATTCTTTTCCGAACACAATCAAGAACGGATAAGAATATTAAGTTGGTCTAATTGGTCAACCAAATGAGGCATGCTGCCAGCAGCCGTTTGTGGCCATACAAAATTATTTCTTTAATAACTTCGACTATTTTTATCTGATCGCAACCAAATTTTCGGGGATCACACAGACTATAGTTCTTAATCTACGTACCGAAATTCTCTAGCTTTAAAAGTATACGCTTAATACGCTTTTTTATGATTTGCGGGGGCGGAAGTGGGCGTGGTAAAAATTTGAAACAAACTTGATCTGCGTGCAAGCATAAGAAATACTGTCGAAAAAAAATAAAGATCTATCTCTTATAGTCTCTGAGATCCAGTGTTTCATACGGACAGACGGACAGACAGACAGACAGACAGACAGACAGACAGACGGACATGGCTAGATCGACTCGGCTGTTGATCCTGATCAAGAATATATATACTTTATAGGGTCGGAAATGCTTCCTTCTACCTCTTACATACATTTCCTGCCGGCACAAAGTTATAATACCCTTCTACCCTATGGGTAGCGGGTATAAAAAGGTATTTCGTTTTCCCATCGGTTTATCCTGTTTTTCTCCCATCTTTCTTCCTTAGGTTTCCTTGTCTATTCCCGGCAAATATATTTTCTGAGCCGTAAGGATTAAATATTTAGACTTTTAAAAATTAACAATAATTTCATTTAAACGTTCAGTTAAGTCACAAATCAAAAACCAAAGTCTCAGGTTCCACCTGAAACTTTATAATGAAATACAAGGAATACCGTTCTGAACCTTGCATAATCTCTTTGTTTTTGGGGGCTTGGCGTCTGACTGTTTTAAATTGTATTTCGTTGTTTTTATTGCCTCTCATTATGTCGCTACACTTTAGTGCAGTCGCTGGCGATAATGGAGGAGAGGTGCCTCTCCGACAGAAACCCCCATCTCACATTGGTACTATATATATATTTCTTCGCTATTCACTCAATTAAGTCACATTTTTTGTTGTTCGTTCGGTGGGTTCAAGAACATGTTTATTGTGTATTTGTTTTTATTTTCGTTTGTTTGTTGTTCTGGTTCTTGGTGCTAATACTTGCGATGACCTTGAACTAATTACACTCGCACCTAATTGGAATATTTTAATTTCCAATTGATAATAAATATTCCACTTATGCTGGGCTCCCCAGCATTAATACGAAAATAATTATAATGAAGAGCATCTTACGCTCTCGCGGGCTGGAATCTTAATCTGTTAATCAATTGCGCTCAATCGAGCGAGTTCACTCAATTAGATGGCAGCATCAGAGCCCCCCCCTCATTGTTCTCTCATTAATCTTTGAGATGGACGGTTTAACGGGTTATTTGTTTTGCTGCGCCGCCTTCGACGCCCTTTGAACTTGGCATTTTAATGGGCGCTCGCAACAACAAACAAATAATTATACTTAAACAAAACGTCTATTAAATGAAAGAGAAATCAAATGGACCAGAAATTAGATGCCAAAAATGCTGGATAGGTCTGTACTGGGTTTTTTAAAGCTTCGCAGGATCTCGAGTTTACCTACAAGACTGCTTAGCAGCTCAGAGATTACAGATTACAGAACGATTTTCCAGTTTTTCTTACAGCTAATCACTTCGCTCGTATATATACTAATTGTAGGCGTAATCAATGATTACGAGACTACGCGTACGTGCCGTACAATTTCTTTTCTTTTATATACAACTTGATTTCTCGATTCTGTTTGTATTTCGTTTTGTGATTTCCGTTTTGTTTTGCTTTTTCTAAACACGCGGCCAAACCGTGTTCTTGCATATACGTCCGATTCAGAAGATTTCAATTTGAAAAACTGAATAAAATATTGAATATTCCTCAATTTGGAGCACAATAAATGCAATGTTCTCACTGCCGGCAGGACACGCACCTCACACGCAGCCTTATCAGAGCCGCCCACGCACTCACACACACAGACGCGCGGTTCTATCTCTAAAGCGACGACCAAGGGATCTTTCGGCTCGGTTCTCACCGTTCGGCGAGCAGGAACTGACTGAATCGCCTGGCCGAGATGGGATGCTGATGCCGCGGAATCGAAATCTCGACAACAACTGATAGTCCAGCTGGAAGAAGAGCGAAAAAAGTGCGACACACGGGCGATAACAGCGGCGACCCCAATTGCCGCGGTGTGTGTGTGTCTAGGCGAGTGTGTGCCCCTGTTCGCAGGTCCCGCCCGCATAAATTTCACGTTTATCAATGCGTGTGTGCGACTCAAAGTTCAAAAGCTGGTCGGCTCGATCGCCAAATGTTGCGATCTCTTATCAGCCGCGATCCCAGCCGCATGAGTCGCGTCTCACCCAGAAAAAGTAATCAAATTGGTGTTACTTATGGGCCTTATCGGAGTGTCTGTCTGCCTTGGCTTGGCTCTGCTTGGAGCTTCAGGCTTGGTGCTTGTTGCGCTGCGCAGTATATATCCTTTTCCGGATGGCAAGACCTCCGATCCCGACGAGCGTTCACTGGCATCTGCCGCAAGTCCACGGCCAAGGTTGACAATTTAACCTGCGCCGGCTGATTTCTGACTCGCATTTCGACCGCTCGGGCCATTACATTTAATGAGGGGTCAGGACAAAGGATTTCAAGTTCACGTCCAGGAGCGCGTTTTTGTATGCTACGAATGTGTTGTCTAGTTTGCGTGCGCTGTTATCAAGATGCACCTGGTCTACCTGATAACACGGCAGTCGGTCAGGTCTAATGAGCGGGCGTGTGGCATGTGTGCATTTAACAATTGAAAACTTCAGCTCAGAATGTGCAGGTTAATATTAAATTTACGTTTTGAACTTTAAATTAAAAATGAAGAAAGTGGCGCTGCTAGGTTTTTAACTGAATAAAAAATAAATAATATTAATAATACCAATTATAATAATTATTACTAAAATAATTATTGATTTACTCATCCAGTTTTATTTGCCAATAATTTGCAATACTTTCTGAAAATTTTTGCAATTTCACCAATTCCAATTGCCACCACTAAAGCGGCAGCTGGTGTTCGGATTTGAAGAAGTAAAGTAAAAAGTAAACTCTTATACAGTCAAATTTGCTTCTGTTAAATAACTGCGTAAGAAACCTGGTGAATAACTTGGACTTGAATTTGAACCTAAGAGAATTCGTTGTGACGTAATTTTTTCGCAACTGAACGAATATTTTAAGTAGTGCCTAAAAGTAGGCGACGAAATGTTATAGTTTCCGAAAGCAAATAATAAATAATTATTAGTTTATAATCTTAAGATCTTTAAGTTCGCTCAATTCCATTTGCTTATCTGTAAGATATTATAATATTAATGTTTATTGAACATAATAATAATCATAAATAACATAAAATGCAATAAAATATTTATAATAATTACAACTTAATTGAAAACATATTTTTAAACTTTACAAATAAATAAATTTCAAATTTATTTGGATCTTAAAAAATATCTATTGAAATTATTATTTTCCTAAATTAAACAGATCCATAATTTATGTTCACGCAAATTTCATATATTAACAAAACAAAATAAAAAACTGCCTTATTCGATAGATCGGCTCCTGCTAAATCGAATCGATGTTCGACTGAAAAAATTTGAAATCGATTTATGCCCATCTCTATCCATGTGGTAAAATCATTTAATTTTGAAATTAGTAAAAACCAATGAAAGCCTAAAGAAATGCTACGCAAATCAAAGAAACAGTCCCAAACGGTGGCCGAAAAGGTCAGCAAACTGATCGCTCATCCAAACGAGAGCGACAGTGAGGAGGACTCGGACTTCGACGTGGCCACTGGGCCGCGCCTGGTTGATTTCGAGGAGGATGAGTACGATCTGCCGGATGCCCGCAGCACGGACTTTCGTAAGCAGAACGTAAAGCTGCTGTCAGAGCAGAGTGATCGCTACAAGGGCAAAATCAGCAGTCGTAATGAACTGGATGAGGACGAGGAAAGCGAGAGCCAAAAGGAGTTGCCCTACGAGGAGAGCGACGAAGATGTAGACTTGGAAGCCTTTAATCAAAAGTTAAGCGCAGCAAAGGCCAAAGGCGAGCTGCAATCCATTGAAGATGATTATAGAAATGGGGACATAGCTCAGGATTCCGCGAATCAAAACTTAGTATTCGCTTTCGCAGAAGATGGGTATGCTGATGATAGTGAAGAGGATGAGGACGATGACAACGATGGCGAAGACGATGCCGACGACAATGATGATGAAGAAGACACTGACGACGATGATGGCGAAGAGGATGCGGAAGAGGATTCTATTAAACCCTCGGATATAATGTCCAAAACTAACCATCAAGCTGAGATCCAAAAGGGACTCTGCGTCCAAAATCAACTGCGAATTTGGGAACGGCTCCTCGAACTCAGGATTAACACTCAGAAGTTCACCAGTAAGGCTAACCAATTGCCTGCTCCGGACACACTGAAGAAACTTGGCTCAGAGAACGAGGAGCTTCAATCGGTGCTAAACGAAGCGCAGGAACGCTCATCAAAGCTCTTGCAGCAACTGCTGGCGCTTCAGACTGCACTCCATCAACAGAACTCCGAGATGCGGAAGTCTGTAAAGCGAAAGCATCCTTCAGAGGAGGCGGGGCCACCCACCAAACGCTTTGGCGGCTGCCTACAGAACAATTATCAACAAATGACCAGCTATCGCAACGAAGTCCTGCTCAGGTGGGACGATCGAACCAAACTACTAACTCCCGGAGCAGGTGTGAAGCGCAAGTCGGTGCAGGAGGACCACGACATCATCAAGAAAATTGAAAGCGCCTTAGGCCATCGGCAAGTACTCGTGGAGAAGTCACAAACTATGAAGAACAATCAGGCTGAGCAATCAGAGAACGAGTCCCCGAAGAGACTGACCCACATCTACGACGATAGCGACTTTTACCACCAGCAGCTTCGCGAGCTCATCGAGTACAAGGCCAGCACTTCGTCCAACATGAGCGAGATCACCAAACAGTTCGTGGAGCTGCAGAAGCTGCGCCAGAAGATGAAGAAGAAGGTGGACACCAGGGCCAGCAAGGGTCGCAAGTTGCGGTAAGCAAGTATAATTAATTTTGAAATAGGAAGTTTGCTCATACTTGTTATTTTTCTTATATTTTCGCATAGCTATGTGGTCCACAATAAGCTCATCAACTTTATGGCACCCAATGAAGTTGGCGATTGGACGGAGAGTTCCAAATCCGAGTTGTACAAATCGTTGTTTGTGTAGAAAATATTTAAATATAATTATAGATTATTATAAATGATTTGATTTTAAATAAAATCTAATTCACTTTGGAAAACTACTGAAAGCGTTGACTAAAGTGCCACCTTATTTACCACAACGGACTCAAAAAATTCAAGCGTTCACCTTTTAACACAAATCTAAATGTTGAATAAAAAAAGACAAAAACTGTATCCGTAGATGATTTTAATTTATTTAATATATTTTATTTATGTATATTTTCATTTTCTGTCTGTTTACTTTCTCTTTATTAACTGCTAAATTTGTATGTTCAACATTTCATTTTCGTTATTTTATTTTATTCTCAACTGGGTAATTTATGCAGCGCGTGCATAACAATATGGCTTGAAAATAACCGCAAACGTTTGTAATTACCACTGCTTAACTGTTCGTTTAGTGGGCGTTGGTGTGTGGAGGAGATTGTGTATCTTGTATCTTGTATTATTTGCTGACTTCTGTGGAGTAGCGTTATTAATTCAATGCATATCACCAAAGAGCTTATAATAACAAGACGAATAGCTCAAATTTCTAATGCTGGCTTGAAATTCTCAAACAGTGCTACTTAAATCTATACGCACTTGGACATTCGTAAACTTGCAATCGCATTTTACTTTTAGATTTGACGCTCTCAAATTTGTGCTTTCGAAAGAGATTGTAGCTTGCAGGCAAATGAAAATTCTAGTATAGTTACGTTATACATCTTGTTATTATAAGGTATTTGATTCTGCGCATGCATATATTAATTGAAATATTTCTTTCAAGTTCTATTACTCTATTACTTGACTTGTTTGTTTTCGTTCTCCTTTAAATAATTTACTTTGCTAGTCTCCTGTTTTTCTTGGATTTTGTTCGTTCCATTTATAAAATTTAATTTATTTTATTCCATATGGTTTTGTTAGTGTCTTTGTTAGTTATGCATACTGTAATATTATGTATTGTAAAAGTATTATGTATAATATGCTAGTAAATCAGTGCATAACTGCAATAAGGGATGCTTGTGATGGGGATTGCATGAGTTATAATCGAATGAGGGAAAATACAGGTCGAGAAGTAAATAAACATTTAATTCGTATGCCTAAGATTTAGCCTTCTAAAAATACTATATAAAAAGTTCGAGCACATTTACAAAATAAATTGCGTGTCGCTTGTTCGATAGAAATGCTTGTATTTTTCTTTGGAAAATTTTCTTGCGGGAGTATTCATTGTCAAGCTCTCATTAAAAATTAATTAACAATCGGCTGAAAGTGTATATAGAGCACATATCATTACATTCATATACTGTGGATAAATATTGCACTTTAGTGCGCACACGAGAATCAATCGATTAGGACCTCCTAATGGCCGCGAAAATACTGGGCTTGGGCTTATTCTAATTTCGATTCGAAGTTACCAAAAAACGTTACAGTTACAATACACAAATGAGTAATAAAACGAGTAAGGTTCAGGCTTGGGGGGATTGAGGGGTGGTGAGGTGCGTGGGCTCTCGTCTAAACCCTGTCCTTGTATACAAACTACCAATATAAAGATTACAAAAACGCCGCTGACTCTCTCTGCCTTATCCAACCATCGGTCTTATGGATTTTCACTAATTGTTAATGGAATTCTTTAGCAACAGAGGCAGACCAGTTTTGGTTTTTGATTTGGAAACGAGTATGGTGGCAGTTTTGGCCCCACCCGAGCCAGCAGCCGTTGCCGCTTCAGCGGCGACTGAGTTACGCCTGGGAGTGGCCTGCCGCTGATGCAGTTCCTGGAGCAGGGCCGAGTGTTTGTCCAGTGCCTTCAGCTGGGCCGTGTTTTGGGTCTCATACAGCGATGATTGCAGCTGGCTCTGGATCGAGGTGACATTGGACAGGGTGCTCTCGGCCTCAGCAATGGGAAAGTTGCTTAAATATCGTTTACTAGTCGTGGTTCCTGTGGATGTCGATGTCGTTGTAGTGTTTGTCATTGTAGTCTGTTCCTGCGCTGAAACCTGAAAGAGAAAACTGGTAATAGTCACATGGCATTACGTTATCCTATTTTAAAAACCTTTCGTTTAACCGCAATCTCTGTGTCTCAAGTGCACTTGGCTGGATGTATGACATTCTCCATATCCTTCTGCACCGCATATAACTCTGAAAGTTGCTTGGCAAATACCACGTTTAACTCGCTCAGCTTGGCCAGCTGGAAATTATAAAAAAAAAATATTATATTAGTATGGTTCATCTTGGACGATGCATGGCTTTCTTAATGATATTAATTAAATATAGATATTTGTATTTAGAGGCTCACTTACAGTCTGATCATTACACTTCTCACGTAGGCTCATGTTTGCCGTTTTAAGCTCTAATTCATTTTGCAACAGTTCAGTTTGCAGTTGTTCCATTCGAGCCTTCAGCGTGGCAACCTCCCGACGCAGCTCGTCTTCGGTGACTCCACCGGCTCCTGCAGCAGCACTCGCACCACTGCCGCCCACTCGGGTTAGCTCCATGTCTCGCTTGAGTCGAATGTTTTCCTCTTTATAGGTGTGCAGTTGACGCTTCCACTCGTCCACATTGGCCGTAGATTCCTTTACAGAAGAACCATGAATTAAATTATTAGTTTCCATGTTTTAAGCCGAAGATCGCTAAACTTCGCTTACCTGCAGAGCGCTGGTCAGGCGTATATTGTTGTTCTTCAAGGTGGCCAATTCGATTTCCCACTTCTTAGCATTGGCGCAGCTGCAAAAACCAAGAGTCCAAATCAAGAGTCAAGGACCCACGATTTAATGCTTACCTCTGCGCCAGGGCCATTTTCAAGCGTTCGTTCTCGTACTTGAGCTGCTGCTCTGCGGTGGCTCCTGCTCCCGGACCCGTGTGCATGCCAACAATGCTGCCGCCCGAGGAAATGGTCACGCCGCCGCCACCACCTCCGCCAGTTCCTCCAGTAGTAGGCTGAGGCGAGGGCGTGGCCGAGCTAATGTCCGGTTTGCCATCGTTGGTGTTCAGGAGCTTATGTGAGGGACTGTCAGGATTGGCGTTTTGAGTGTTGGTATTGCTCATGTTGGGCGGCTCCACGGTATGCGGATCGATGGCCGTGTTGTCGTTCTGCATAGCACCCACAGCTCGGCCGGAAATCGGCGACGTGTTGGCTGAGGTCGTGGGCGTAACGGCGTTAGAGCCATTGGCAGACTTCGCTGCATTCTTGGTGGCTTCCTTGACCTCTTGAAATTTCTCTACGAACTGCGGGCAAGGTGGGAACGAAAGATAGGATGGTAAGTTATTGGTTGTGGCCACGGCGGACCGCCCTACATCTTACCTTGGTCAGCTCCGCCTCAGAGGCGAATCCCAGGCCGTACACCGTATTCGCCCGCACATCGCTCCACTGGCCGAACTTTTGGGAGGTCTGTGTAAACGTCATGTTGGGCGTGATCGTTGAATTGATTACCGCCTTGGTGCCCTCGACACTGATGATGCGGTAGAGGTTTCGCGAGCTGTCGTAGAAGAAGCTCACGTTGACGGCCTTCATGCTGGCCGTGATCCAGGTGCGCTTCGTCTTCGGATCGATGTGGAAGACGTGCGCCTGGCAGGTGAAAATCGGTTGTTCGCTGTGGTCCATAAAGGGAATAGAACGTCACAGTTTTAATAACGCTTAATTAAAAATTCCATTTTGGTGCGGTAGTTAAATGGTTCGCCTGGCGAGCCTTTTGGGAGGCCGTGGGTGTGAGTGTGTGCGTGCTTATCTATTACCTATCCGCCGACATTGTCCGTTTTGCTGTGATGTCTTCCTGTTATCGTTGGCGACTGACGACAGCCGACTAAATTGCATTATGTGCTTAAACCTTTTCGACAGCCTTGCTTTTGAATTTCGCCGTTTATTCTCGTCTCAAGCGCAAATCGCACACACACCCGCCCATCTACACACTCGTGCATCCACATAATTGGCATGCCCACGCGATTGTTCCAGGTGTGCCCGTGGGGGTGTGTGTGTACATATTTACGCCGCCCGCTACACACAGAAGTCCAACAATAACAACAACGACAAAAGGACAACAACAACAACAACAACACTCAGATATTACAGCCAGCTTTTACGGCGTCGATTTTTCCCACACGGAAACGAAATAGTTTTGCAGAATTTTAACGCCGCCGTCTTACCCCATTTTATTCGTTGGCTTCGGCGCTTTGGTGAGTGGTATGGCAACGGGTTATCCTTATGCTAGGTGCTTAAACTGATTAATTTGTCGGATTAAAATGCTACTGCTTAAAATGATTAATATGTCCGATTAAAAAAAAGTGACATTTATGGTACTATCGGTAGTATCGATGAAGCCGCTTTCGGCGGCACTATCGATTTTTATTTTGACTACTACGAATAATTTTTTATTTTGCTTATATTTTTTTAATTTTATTTTAACTAAGTTTAATTTTCTAAAAAAAAATCCAGACGCACGGGGCAAGCTAAACAATGTGTCAACCAGAAAGAAAAGATAGAATAAGAGAAAGATAAATTAATCTTAATGTTATGTAAATACTCTACATGTTGTGTTATTGCCAATTTTTCATAGATATAGTGGGTTTTTCCCAGGTGAGATTTTAAACGGAGATCGGACAAATTTCTATCCTCGTTGAAATAAAGGAAAGGACCTTCTTAAGGACCGGCACTATGAATATGTTCTTCAGCACATGAGCATCGCAGAGCACATTACCATCTACCAGGACGTACCATCTTATCTGTACAAAAAGAAACTAACTGAAATCTTTGAAAATACGAAATAAATTAAAAATAAATAAAAAAGTATAACGGTTATTAGAAAATTATTAAAATCAGTAGTGCTGCCATTAGCGGCTATTGATATTCCTCGCAAGTGGGCAGGTCTTTGGTCGCAATGCTATCCCTAATAACTAAGAGTTGCCAGACTAGTCAAGCAACTCACGCGCCCATACCTAAGTTCTTTACAATTAAATTGGGATAGAAAAACCTCTTTGGAGTTGATATTCACTCGTATTTGAATAAAAAGCGCTGGATACATATGCGAAGGCAGCCAGCGGCAAGTGTTGTTGTTGCTGCTGCTGCCCTGCCGCCGTGCGATCGATCGGGGTACGTTCCGCAGCTAGTGGAGTGGGGAGAGTTTTTTCTACAGCTCTTTTTCGCATAAAAGACGTCCCACAAACTGAATTTAAACTTGAAAAAGGCGTTTGGAGGCAGCGAAAAGTGGCCCGGGGTCGCACCTGCTGGTCAATGGGGGCTTTTTCGGCCATTTGTTGTTGCAAAATGCGCCAGCGACACACCTAGAGCATAAAAATATGTCAGTTATGCGAAAGAGAAAAAGTGCTGAACCTGCGCGCGTGTGTGTGTGTGCGGGCGTGCTTGTGAGTGTGTATGCCGTGCATGTGTACGAGTGTGTTGGTGCAGAAAACTTGTTATCAATGCGGCGCCTATGATAAAAGTCCCATTAGACATGTTTCTCCCACTATGCTGGGCATTCCAATTGGAACGGTGTGGTGTGGAGTGGCGTGTGTATATATATATGTGTGTGTGGGCATCTAATGGCTCTCTCCCTCTTGCTCTCTCACGCAGTCTGGCGGCCCCAACTAAATAATGTGGAACATGATGTGCGACGTAATGCCCACAATATCGGAGGACAGCATCTCGCAGCGCTCCTCGCAGTTCAGCGGCGAGGATGCCAACTTCGAGCAGCTGATGGTCTCCATGCTGGACGAGCGCGACAAGCTAATGGACAGCCTGCGGGAGGCGCAGGAGCGGCTGGGCGACACGGAGAACAAGCTGCGCGATGTCGAGAAGGAACGCGACAGCCTGCAACGCCAGATCAACGCCAACCTGCCGCAGGTAAAGATAATTTCACGATCTTTCAAGAAGTTCCGTTCGGATTACTGATTGTCCAATTACTACTAGGAATTCGCCACCCTCACCAAGGAGCTCACGCAGGCGCGGGAAACGCTGCTGGAGCGCGACGAAGAGATCGGCGAACTGAAGGCGGAGCGCAATAATACAAGGGTAAACAAATGCAATTCTAACTTATATATTGGTTTCGAGCACTGCTTTATATTTAATTACCTTCGATATTAACTGGTGTTGAATATGTAACTAAATGTGTTAATATCTATGATTTTAATCCCATTCCCATAGCTTCTCCTGGAGCACTTGGAGTGCCTGGTCTCCCGACATGAGCGCTCTCTGCGAATGACCGTTGTGAAACGTCAGGCTGCCGCCCAGAGCGGCGTCTCCAGCGAAGTCGAGGTACTTAAGGCCCTCAAGTCTCTGTTCGAGCATCACAAGGCGCTGGACGAGAAGGTACGCGAGCGCCTTCGTCTGTCCATAGAGAAGAACAACGTAATGGAGGAGGAGCTGTCATCTGCCAAGGAAGAGCTGGCGCAGTACAAGGCAGGCCTTGTGCCGGCTGGCGCAGGAAGCGGCGCCGGCGCGGGGAGTGTGACATCCGCTGCCGGTGGTGGAGGGGCGGAGAACGGCCTCAAAGAGAAGGTACACTCTCCCCTCAAAATCATTGGTGCATATCGGTCACCCATTCTCTATATTTCCCGTTTTTTTTTTTTAGTTGGCTGGTGTGGGTGGAGTCAATGGCGAGACGAACGAGCTGAACGATTACGCGGCCAAGACCCATGAGCTGCAAACGATCATAGAGAAACAGGTAAGAGCAGCAGACAGCATATGAGGATCATGTGTTAACGCTTTGCCCCCCTTTTTAAGACCTCCGAACTCTCGCAATGGCAGCGACGAGTCTCTGATCTAAACAACAAGATTAGCGAGCTGGAGGACAGTATGTCGCGAGTGCAAAAAGATCATTGCAAAGCTCAGGACCAGTGTGCAAAGCTACAGCGAGATCTGCGCGAAAATGTGGCTCAAAAAGAGGATCAGGTAAGAATATTAAAATTTTTTTTATTTACATTGGTTTCTAATAAATATATTTGTTTTTTTTTCTCTGCAGGAGGAGCGCATTACCACACTAGAAAAACGCTACGTAAATGCCCAGAGAGAGTCCACATCGCTGCATGATCTCAACGAAAAATTGGAGCAGGAGCTGCGGCACAAGGAGGCGCAGCTCAAGGTGGGTTAAATACAGAGACTTTTGGGTAACGGTCAAGGCAGCGAGAAAGATATTCACAATTTCCGAGAGGGTCGATCTTAAAGAAAATTTGTTTAATTTCTCTAATTGATAACATTTCATGAGTTTGATACTGATATTTATATTTGATATTGCTTCAAAAATCTTAAATTAAAATTAATAATTAAGTAATGTAAAAAGGAATCGACCCTCTCTATACTTTTAATAGTGCGTAATCCTGCTCGCTCATTAAGCTCCCCTTAAGCGTGACTAATCAATTACATTTACATACGCAACCACCTTCCTCCCGACAACTAATCGTACCTACCAACCCGCCCAACAAAAAATATATATCAAAATATACGAACCACAACTCCAAACAAAATGCTACAAAATCAATGCCGATGCAGCTGCATGAGGAGAAGATCGGGGCCATCGAGGAGAAGCTGGAGCTGTCCGAGCAGAAGCTCGCCCAGCATGCCAAACTGCAGCCGGATATGGAGGAGCAGCTAAAAGCGCGCATGGAGGCATTGACTAAGGTAGGAAACAAGGTATGCACTCGAACTAATATGCGCGCCGGACAGGTTCCATATATGACAAGTATCAACAATATTATCCTCTGCCCTACAACTCTATACTCTGTTTATGTAATGCTATTTTCTTTTGCGTACTTTCCACTACAAGAACCACCAACAACCACAAATACTACAACTAATCTACTCTATGTACTATACTATTCCCCTCTTTCTCTGTACTGCACTAAACTTTCTCTCTAAACTCTCTAAAGCACAAGAAACTGAATCAAAATCAGATCAAAAAACCAATCCCTCTGTATACGTCAAGGCAAAGTACAATTGATTATCATCAGATTCTCCTTTACTTGTGTTATTAAAAAAAATTGTTAAGTAAATTTTCGATTTTGATATTGCATTATTTAAAATATATACTGGTGTTTAAGGAAATGTTTTAAAAGATTTATCTAGTTTTTTTTTATTTGATTGTAGTTTTTAAGGAATATCCAAAATATTGGTAACAATTAATAATGGAAAAAATTTTTTTAATTCTTATTTATTTATTTATTTTATTTTTTTTTTTGTTTTTTGTTGATGTTGATTTTGTATGAAACATTTAAAAAAGCTCCATGTTAATTTTTGAAGGTAGTGTTTAGGGAATTATCACCAAAATTGGTAGAATTTTTCTTTATTTTATAACGCGATATGGTTGTTAATAACAAATCGGATTTTTTCTTGTCTATTGTTGAGTTAGTTGATCTCGGCTTAACATTTTTATTTTTTAATGTTTCAATATCAAATTTAACATTTTAATTTGCATAGAACTTACAAATGCCTTAAATTGCAGTTGGGCCAAACTAAGTTTTTAAGACGCCCCGTTGTATATGTATACAGAGGGATCACTCACTCTTAGCTTTCATTACTAAACCCCAAACTACTAACCTCTTTCATTCGCCACTATTGTACACTCGAGAACAAGCTCATTAAACTCGCTGGCTCAAAACCATTTTCAGGCTCAAGAAAGACACGGTTCGGCGGAAGACCGCATCCGAGGATTGGAAACGAACCTGGATGAGAAGACCGCCGAGGTGGTAAGACTGAACCAGCGTCTCAAGATGAACGAGGAGCACAATCTCCGCCTCTCGTCTACGGTGGACAAGCTGCTCTCAGAGTCCAATGACCGGTTGCAGGTGCATCTGAAGGAGCGCATGCACGCTCTGGACGAAAAGAACGCCCTCACCCAGGAGCTGGAGAAGGCGCGTAAGGTGGCCGAGGAGCTGCATCACGAGAAGAGTGAGATTATGAAGGAGCTGTCGAAAACTCGGCTAGAAATTGAGAACTTCAAGCGCCAGCTTTTGCAGCAGGAGATCGCCTACAACATCCAGCAGACAGAGGCGCTCACTCGCAGCCTATCGCCCAGCAGTGTGGTGGACCCTAGCGGCGCTTTCTCTCGCAGTGCCTCGCACGCCAGCTTCGAGACTCACTCGCTGCGGCGGCAGAGCAAGCAGCGCCTTACAGAGGAGAATGCCTTGGCACGGTCCATGGCCGAGCAGGAATGGGAGAAGCTACAGCAGGCTGCGCATGCTCAGCAGCAGGCCTATGAGCTGGTGGCCAGTGCGGCCGATTGCGATGACTCCGATGCCCTGTACGCGGCCACGGCGGATATGATGTCTCCATCGGGTCACACAGACGCCCAGACATTGGCCATGATGCTACAGGAACAGCTGGATGCCATCAATAATGAGATTCGTCTGATCCAAGAGGAGAAGCAGTCGACGGAGGCGCGGGCCGAGGAGCTGGAATCACGGGTGGGAAGCCTAGAGCACGTAAATCTTCTGGCCCGCGGTCGCTCCATGGACAGACAGAGTCCACCGATGAGCGGACGGAGTACACCCAACAGCCCCCAAAGGGATTTCATGCAGAAATATCACACGGTTAGTGAATTTTAACAAATTTAATTTTAATAATATAAATTAAAATTAAATATTTTCTTGACAGCTCAACTTGCCAGTGCTTTCCAGCGATGCCTCCCGTGATGAGATCCACGGTGGCATGTCCACCACCGGTGATTCAAGTTCTGGAGGAGCTGCCTCGCCCCTAACGGCCCGCTCTATGCGCCTGGAGCGTGTGGCCCAGGCACTGGCCCACAGCCAGGAGGAGCTGCGAAGGCGTTCCATTGGCATCAACCCCAATGCACCGGTGGCGCCGAACCACAGTGGCGGCCACATGCAGCTGAGCAGCCACAGCTACGGACTGTCTCCGCTTAGCTCGCGTTACGGCAGCCAAGAGTCGTTACGGCACTACAATACCATGGGCTCCATGTCAATGCTGCAGACGCCGACTTCGGGTGTTTCTAGAGACGCTGCCGCTGCCGCTGTGCAGAAGAAGAAGGGAATCAAGTCCTCGCTGGGACGGTTCTTTAGCAAAAAGGAAAAGGTCAAGGGCGTGAAAGATACGCTACCCGACGGCTCGCCCAGCATGATGTCCATTGGCAATCTGTCGATCGGGCTCAGCGAGGTGGACTCAAACTACGATGCCATGAGCATGACCGGCGGCATGATGCCCCGCATTGCCAGCTCCCAGGGATCCAAAATAAGCAGCGTCGACTATGGCAGGCAGAAGAAGTGAGAGATTTAAACTCGTCGTACTGAACATTGGCTGACATTTTGTCGTTTCTTTCCAGGGAGCACGACTATCGCAATGACTTGCTGGGCGAAGCCATGAAGGCTGGTACACCCTTCGCACTCTGGAACGGGCCCACTATCGTCGCCTGGCTAGAGCTTTGGGTGGGCATGCCCGCCTGGTATGTAGCCGCATGCCGTGCGAACGTCAAGTCGGGGGCCATCATGAGTGCACTTAGCGATACAGAAATACAGCGGGAAATAGGTAAGTGTCACTTCTCTTTCCACGTTCGCTGTGCATTCTTTAACCAATCTCACCGTTTAATAGGCATTAGCAATCCCCTGCACAGGCTCAAGCTGCGACTTGCCATTCAGGAAATGGTGTCGCTGACCTCTCCCTCTGCGCCACAAACCTCGAGAACCACATTGGCGTTTGGTAAGATTTTAAATTTCTTTAGCATCTTTCAGAATTCGTATAGGTTTGGAATGGGGGTAGACTAGATCTATAAATCGAGGGGAAAATGTCCTCAAAAATCTCGAACTCATCATACTATAAAAGATATCGTAAATTTTGAAATACCATAAGTTAAAAAAACGAAAAAATGATAAAATCACATTATAAAATATCGATGTATAAATTGATTTTTGTGTTAAATATCAATACAGAATCACTAGTCTTTACCTGGGATCTTTGCTTAACAATTTCCTATATTTTCCTTTTAGGCGACATGAATCACGAGTGGATTGGCAACTATTGGCTACCCGGCTTGGGTCTGCCCCAATATCGTACAACTTTCATGGAGTGTCTGGTTGACGCCCGCATGCTGGATCATCTCACCAAAAAGGACTTGCGCGGCCAGCTCAAAATGGTAGACAGCTTCCATCGCACTAGTCTGCAGTATGGCATTTCAATGCTCAAGCGACTCAACTACGATCGCACGGAGCTGGAGCACAGGCGCAAGATGAGCGAGAACGGCCTATGCGATGTGCTCGTGTGGAGCAACGAGAGGGTCATCCGTTGGGTAGGCAGCATTGGATTGAAGGTAAGGTCTATTTTTATTTGTGAAGAAAAGGTAATTAAACCTCAATCATTGTATTTCAACAGGAATATGCCAATAACTTGCTCGAATCGGGAGTACATGGGGGTCTGATGGCCCTGGATGAAGGTTTTGATGCCAATGCCATGGGCCTGGCCCTCCAAATACCCACACAAAATGCCCAGGTAAGCTATTAGATTTATTAGAATAAATAAGCACTTAACATGAATTTGTATTGCAGGCTCGCCAAATACTCGACACCGAGTTCAACAATCTTTTGCAGATAGCCACAGATCGTAGGCCGGAGAACGAGCAGCGTAACGCCTCCTGATGCAGCTACAGTCCGCCCACAACATCGGTGGATGAGTGAACCTGAGTAGCAAAGAACAGACATGAGCAACCTACAACAATAAAACTTAAAAGACCAGGGGCAACGTTTCCTAAAGAGATAAGGATAGAAGTGCTAGCAGCAACCAAGTCACAAAAACTCCAACAAGAAAGACGCAACGCAAGAGACTCCCCAGCATGATGCACGTCTAATCCACATATTTAATATATAAAAAATATAAAAACAAGCATAGTCACATAATCCATTACGAGACAATGTATACAAGACATAGCACGTACTCTTCATAGGACATACGTAGTTGCAGGCGTGTACAAGTTTTAGAAGCTAATCAGTTTTCGATTATATAATTATTGTATTTTTATAGTGTAATTGGGCTTGCAATAGACTAACAGTATTTTGTTTTAGAAAGAGATACGACGGCGTGCTTCGAACCAAATTCGTGACCAAACCTGTTTGTTATATAATTTTTATGGCATTTTGTACAGTTTTTATTTTAATCAAATATTAATTTTGTATTTTTTTTTTTTAATTTTTGATGTTTACAAACTAACATACGCTTTACACATACATACATATGACATTATGGTGTTTCTGTTTAGATCTTTTTGTAGCAGACAGAGACGGCGTTCCGATTGAGTTTATAAACTGAACAACATGCACAACAATCAGGCATACATATATAGTAACAGCTGCATATATATACATATATATATATATATATATATATATATACATCTATATTTATGTATATATTATTTATATATTATAATAAATCTAATTATAACAAATTATCAAGGATGCGTGTAACTAACAAGGAAGTATTAGAAACGAAGTTAGGGGAAGGGAAGTCCAGTTGTAGCAGTCGCAAGCGCCCATTGAAATCAACTATTTACATACTTATATATACGAGATGGATCGTTTAGTAATCGAAAAAGCTTTAAAGGCGAATCATAAACCTAAACCTTTGCTTTAGCCCTTAAAATAAAAGAATTTCGTTGCTCATTGGCCCGAGGAAGTTCCGAATAAGACCTTTAAATATTTCTAATGAACTATTCACAAAACCCAAAAGCATATCCATTGTTTTTAAAAACATAGAAATCCGAAACCTTTTTCAATTTTTTTCTAAGTTGTTACATGAATAAATTTAGGAAAGAAATCTGTATCTTCTGTTTAGATTCCCTCAAATTTCGCATGTACTTAAAAGTCCTTATTTATGTTGAAGCACACAAACTGCCACATAACAACATATAATCAAGCCCACACTCGACGCTTTTTAGTGCTTGGTGTTCGGGGTCTTAGTTTAAGTTTTTAATTATTTGAACATAAACCAAAATCGCAACTAACGCTTGTCTCTAAGTTGAACTACAAAAAAAAAAAAACAAACAAAAAGGGAAAAATTACAAGATGAGTAAATATAAATAAAATACTTAAATTAATTTATACTACTAAAATATATATTATAACAATACTAACGAGAAATACTTAATGAAATTATTTCAACTGTATTAGCGAAATTACAAAAAAAAAAAAACAAATGCGTAAACAAACTTATTAAAACTCTAAACAGCAAACTTATTTATGTGTGTAACTGTAGCATTATCTAAGTAAATCAAGGAGTAAAGCAAATATTTATGATGTGTAACCTAAATTTACTAAACACTAATGGAGAATATCTAAGTTAATTCGAGCAGGAGATTGATTTAATTTTTTTGTTGAAAATTCCGCAGAGAAAAGCGCTGAAGAGCAAACGTAACTAAAGTAAACTAACTGCATAACATAAATATAAAGTTTAATACCATTACATATGTAAATATATTTATACAATATTGTGAGATGAAAATGATTCATGAAAATGGAATACAATACAAACTTAGGTAAAAATTCCGTTTTGGGGTTTTTTTATATGTACCATATATATTTGAAAGGATGAAAACAGCAAACCACAAAAAACAAATGGAAAAAATATAACTACAAATAAAACTTTATTAAAAAAAAATTTTATAAATTTTGGTTTTTGCATTTTTATGAGTTTTGGGTTTTTCTAATGGATTATAAAAAAATAAACTATTGCAAATTGTTGATAAACTCTCATAGAAACGTTGGTGAGCCAAATCGGATACATTATTATATTAAATAATAATAGGTATGACTAAAAAATATACATATTTTTTAACTCCAATAAATGCTAGATTTTGCTGGGAAATTTCGGGATTAGAATGTGATGTGATGTGATGACTCAGATGTAACTCCCAAAAAATTTGTTCTAGTTTTAGGGCTACAACATAGCAAAAAAACGGCTCAAAAGTTAGTTCAGAAAAAGCGATATAGCTCCTGAACCTCACGTCCTAAATTCAGGACCCACCTGAAATCTGAAAGGGGAAAGATTGGCCTTTCATTTAAGTCCAAATTCAACTTTGGTACACGCGCAGTTTCTGTGTAATTAGCGTTTGAAAAGTGTCAAAAAGGTCATTTTTGGTACTTTGAAGGCGATTTCGTCAAAATTGGTACGTGAGAATTTTTTTTGATTTTCGAACTAGCAATATACAGACCGAGATCTTTCACAATCTGAAGGTTTTATTCAGTGTGTTTTTTCTTGTAGACCTGTGTAATCGTTATGTTGTTTTAGGGCATTTATAGTTTGACAGAACCTAGTTTTGTTTTTAAAACGCTTACACTTGTTTTGAAATTCATTCTCGTTTCGTCAGATTTACTCCCTTTTTTTACATTGACATTTTATTGTCTATGAGATGTAATGATTTTTAAATCAGTAAAGATTTTTCGTTAGTACATGTGATACTGGTAGATACTGTTCGGCTCCTGCTTCAAAATTCCACGTTAATTGCACCGTACAATCGGCTGCTTTGGCAACGAGCCCATCCAACGTCCACGGCAAAAGCTCAGGGATTCGCCCAGACGCGTGCAAGGACTGGGATACGGACAAGCTTAGGATACCCCAACGGACATCGATTTACATCTTTCGAGCGTAAGTGGCAGGAGTGGCCGGAGCCGCAGCAGCCATCAGCATGACGCAGAGCACGCCGAATGGTGGAGTCACCGCGACCCGCCATCGCTACTACAATCCCGTCTCCAAGATACAATCGCTCATCCACAACCTGGACGCCGAGCTGGTGCAGCTGTGCAAGCAGTGCACTGTGCCAAAGGCGCTGACTGGCAACAACAGTAAGAACACCGTCGGTGGCAGCAACTTTTCCCACAACTATGCCTATGGAACCGGCCCTCTGGGGGCAGGTGGTACGAGCAACTTGGACAACTTAAACTTCCGTCCCGACAGCATCAATAACATGCTCTCCCGCGCTCGTTTCACCAGCCCGACGCCCAGGACCCCGCCCACTTCACCGTTAGCGCCGGAGGCCCACAAGCGCCAGATGCGGAATGTTTATCGGACGCGTGTGATCGATGCTTACCGCAACCGACGTATCTTCACCGTGTACGGAAATTACCACACGGTTCGAAGGGCATTGATGCGGAGGGGGTGGCTGGAGAAGCTGCCGGCGGCGCGCTTCTCCAAGCTGCAAAACATGTCCGAGGACACCCTGCTGGAGCACGCCCGGCGAGGGAACGATTACGAGGCGGTGGTCATTTCCAAGATGATAAACCACTTCCCGGCTTTTTTCATTTGGCAAAGCAAGGGCCAGCGCGATCTGTGCGCCGAGGTGAGACCCTTCAGAAACCGGGTGCGCCGCAGCCAGTTTCTGGACTTTTCCACAAAGGTCGGACTCGTGGGATGCGCTGAACAGGAGCGTTGGTATCGCGAGGACGGCGTCTGCGGGATGAGCTATCCGCGCTTCTACCGCCTGGGCGGCAACAGTCTGGAGGAACGCATGGCCTTCATCGAAGACTATCAGCAGACGCAGGCCCGATCGCTGCTGCTATACGTCAAGGAGCATCTGCCGGCGGATCTTATATGTGACAGCGGCACGGTGTCCAGTACCATATTGGACTTCGCGCTCGGGAAGGTGAAGAAGATGGTGCGATATGCTGAGCATCACTCCCTGGACGATGCCCGTATCAAGCCGGCGACGCCCGCCGAAATCGTTGAGAATCAGACGTTTATGATGCAGTCTACCGAAGTGCTTAAGTCGAACGCCAAGTTCAAGATGACCGAGAAGGTAATGACGGAGTACGCCCGCCTGGCCAAGCTCTACCTCGAGCAGATCGAGTCGCTGCGGCCGGACTATCGCTGGGATGGCAGCCGTAATTTATGGATCCTAAAGCCCGGATACCAGTCGCGCGGCATTGGCATTGTCATACGCAGTTCCCTGGACGACATCCTGCAGTGGACATCCAACAATCAGAACAAGAAATACATAGTCCAGAAGTATATAGGTGAGCTAAAAGAATTTTATAATTATGAAAACATAAATATCCTTTGCACAAGTGCACACTAGCCTTATTCCTTCTTTCCCCGTTTTTCTTATAGTAAACCCCAAAACTCCCCAAAAGACCGTCACCTCACCCCGTAGGAGCATTATTATTATTTTTTCCATCACATTTCCTTCCTCACAGAGCGACCCCTGCTCGTCTATCGAACCAAATTCGACATCCGGCAGTACATGCTACTCTCAATCTCGGACACAACGGTCAACATCTGGATGTATCGCGACTGCTATCTGCGCTTTAGCTCGCAGGAGTTCACCATGGACGACCTGCGAGAGTCCATCCATCTGACCAACAACTCG
Source organism: Drosophila anomelani (assembly GCA_035045905.1). NCBI lineage: Eukaryota > Metazoa > Arthropoda > Insecta > Diptera > Drosophilidae > Drosophila > Drosophila anomelani. Next base: position 672,394 of record JAWNOO010000168.1, read on the forward strand.
GTGCAGAAGCGCTACAAGAACAAAACCAACCGCGACTCGCGGCTGCCCAAGCATAACATGTGGTCGCTGGAGCAGTTCAAGGCCCATCTGACCCACAAGGGGGCTCCGGAAGGAACTTGGTCGAAAATCTACAACGGCTTTAAGCAGAACCTTGTGGCCGTGGTCATGGCAAGTCTGGATGAGACGGAGCTGGTGCAGAACGCCTTCGAGCTGTACGGTTGCGACTTTATGCTGGACGAACACTACAATCCCATTCTGATCGAGATCAACTCGACGCCGGATCTCTCGCCCTCGACGGAGATCACGGCTAGGATCTGCCCACAGGTGCTAAAGGATTGTATCCGCGTTGTGGTGGATCTGCCGAAGAGTCCCGCCGCCTCCACCGGTCACTTTGAGCGAGTCTTTGAAGTCAACTACAGCATCAACAAGGGTCCCGATGGCAAGCCCCTGGAGCTAAACGGTAAGCAGATGACCCTCTTCGAGAACCAGCCCAAGACACGGAGCAACCCGCGGTCACGGCTCCTCCGCAAGATCCTGAGCAACGTCAAGTCCACCACGAACACCAAATTGGAGAAGACCAAGGAGCCTCAGCCCAAAACAGTGAAGACAATCACGGCAAAGGTTCCTAAGAAGAAGGTAAGTGAAGCATTACTTAATGTTATTATACCCTTGCAGGGTATTATAATTTCAGTCAGAAGTTTGCAACGCAGTGAAGGAGACATCTCCGACCCTATAAAGTATATATATCCTTGATTAGGATCAACAGCCGAGTCGATCTAGCCATGTCCGTCTGTCCGTCCGTCTGTCCGTCCGTCTGTCCGTCCGTCTGTCCGTCCGTCCGTCTGTCCGATTATACGCGAACTAGTCCCTCAGTTTTAAAGCTAGTTAGTCTTCTATATACTCTCACTCGTACATAAGTCGTAACCGGCCGGATCGGACGACTATATCATATAGCTGCCATAGGAACAATCGGAAAAATCTTAGAAAAAAAATTATAACTTTGTCAGTTTTCAACATATTTTCCCCAAATTTGATATTTGGCCATTTAATATTATTTCAGAATTTCAGTTTTAATTTTATGAAAATCGGACAACTATATCTTATAGCTGGCATAGGAACAATCAGGGAAATAAAAGATAAAATCATACCTTCGCTGTTTCTCAACATATTTTCATCATATTTGAGATTTGGCAACTTTGTATTATTCCTAAATTTCGGTTCTAATTTTATCAAAATCGGACGACTATATCTTATCCCTGGCGTGGCAGCCTAGCATTGTAGTCACGCACGCCCCTAAGTATGCAACACTTTTTAATTTTTCAGAATTTAGCTTTCAATTAGTTGATTTAATTTGTAATCTGCAAGGGTATACAAACTTCGGTGACCCGAAGTTAGCTTCCTTTCTTGTTTTTGAATTAAAATTAAACTATAATTGAAACAAAAATAATATATATAAAAATTGATATTTCATTGATCTCTAACTTAGCCTGCCTCTTTGAAGAAGGCACAAACCGCGGAGGATGCGAGTTTGGGCTCGACCTCCACGTCAACCCAAGCCTTGTCGCCGAACATCGGACCGAAGGTCGTCCTGAATTCAACGACTCGTGAGAATCTTGCACTTCAATACACCGCTCCCAAGTGAAGCCTCCTGAGCAGATTTTGGTGAGTTTCAAATATATATAAAGATAACTATGTATATATGTATGTGTTCCTCCTTGGGATTAACAGTTTCTCTGGACCATCGTTTTCGGCTGACACCTCGGAAATATGAGTAAAGTCCACGCTCAGAGTCAGCTGTAAAAGTAGTATGTGGCCAGAAGTAAAATAAACTTTTTTATAAATGTAAAGTCCTTTCAAGCAGGATGCTAAAAAATCGTATAAGAAGGGTGAATATATCAATACGTATTTAATTGTAATTATAATAACAAGAGGTCTATAGTTATTTCCCGATCGAAGTGGGACCATTCAACAGATGCGTAATTAAATTATTAAAAATCATCTATTAAAAAACCAAAGAAAATCGATCGAAATATTAAAAGAAAACAAAGAAAATCGATCGAAATATTAAAAACCAAAGAAAATCGGTCGAAATATTAAAAGAACCAAAGAAAATCGAGACGGCTCCAGCTTGAAGTGGATCACGAGTATTCAGATTTGAATCAGTGCCTAAATTAAATAAAGTTTGTGGAACGACCAAACATTGAAAACTTGGAACAAATATTCAGATTTGAATCAGTGCCTAAATCAAATAAAGTTTGTGGAACGGTCAAACATTGAAAATTTGGAACAAAAAAAGATTAATACATTTTGATGATGGCTCGAGAATAAAAGCACCTGAGACTTATTTAAAATTTGTTCTCTTTTATTATTTGTATACCCTTGCAGGGTATATTAGTTTCAGACAAAAGTTTGCAACGCAGTGAAGGAGGCATCTCCGACCCTATAAAGTATATATATTCTTGATCAGGATCAACAGTCGAGTCGATCTAGCCATGTCCGTCTGTCCGTCTGTCCGTTTCTACGCAAACTAGTCCCTCAGTTTTAAAGCTATCTGAATGAAACTTTGCAGTTAGGCTTCTATATACTCTCACTCGTACATATGTCGGAACGGGCCGGATCGGACGACTATATCATATAGCTGCCATAGGAACAATCGGAAAAATCTACGAAAAAAAATTAAAACTTTGTCAGTTTTCAACCAATTTTCACCAAATTTGATATTTGCCCATTTAGTATTATTTCCGAATTTCGGGTTTAATTTCATGAAAATCGGCTGACTATACCCTATAGCTTCCATAGGAACAATCAGGAAAATAAAAGAAAAATTCATAACTTTGTCAGTTTTCAACATATTTTCACCAAATTTGATAGTTACACATATTTTAGTATTCCTGAATTTCGATTTTAATTTCATGAAAATCGGCTGACTATACCCTATAGCTTCCATAGGAACAATCAGGAAAATAAAAGAAAAAACCATAACTTTGTCAGATTTTAACATATTTTCACCAAATTTGATATTTAGCCATATTTTAGTATTTCTGAATTTTGATTTTAATTTCATGAAAATCGGCTGACTATATCCTTTAGCTTCCATAGGAACACTCAGGAAAATAAAAATAAAACCATAGCTTAGCCGTGTTTCAAACCATTGCCATCAAATTGGAGATTTGGCAACAAATTATTATTTCAGATTTTCGTTTTTAATTTTTTGTTTAAACTCTGCAAGGGTATACAAACTTCGGTGAGCCGAAGTTAGCTTCCTTTCTTGTTTGGTCTGAATTTTAAAACAATGTAAGTAGATTATTGACTCCTTCTCCCACATACACCAGGGAAAAAGCAATTCAAAAATGTAACAAGGATATAACAAATAACGTTGAGATCTGACAAAAAGTAACAGCAACTATTTTTTTTTTATAATACGGATAAATTTGAGGGGGGACCTGAACTATCCGCTTCCATTTCTCCAATGCTTCACAGACAGTGTTGGTGAATATCCTAGCCTACTGGCAGTAGCGGCGCCGGAACCGTCAGCGTCGAGTTGTGCAACTTGTTGGCCAGCGCGGTCCTTGGGCTCATCATCTGTGCCTGGGAGAGCTGCAGCTCGCTGGTGGCTTGCTTCAGAGCAGACACAATTGGCTCACCTCGGTGCAGAGCCTGTACTGAAATGCTGATGGGCAGCCGGGGACCGTTGGACTTGCGACCGAAGGTCCTGCCAATGGCATGTAGGCTGGCCGTGCTTTCGATCTCGGACTTGGTGCGAACGAAGCGCCGCTGCGGCAGACCCGAAGCGGCCAAGGGCAGGCCTTTGGAACGGTTTGAGGAGGTGGAAGTGTGGCTGCCCGTCGTGGCCGTAATGTTGCGCAAACTGCGCCATTTTCGCTCGCTCATCACAGGAGCCGTTGCCGGTGCAGCTCCCTCCGGCCTCGCTTCATGTATAGAATCACTGCCTCCGGACGTGTAGTTCTTGATTAGAATCTTAAACTTCTTCTCGGTGCTGTCCACGGGATTTGTCGAATTAAGCCGGGGTCCGCAGCTCCGCTGGCGTTTCGGCGGCAGTGCCGCGTTCGGCAGCGGCTCACCCGGCACAGATCCCGCCGTGTTGCGCTTGTGGGAGGCACTGCTTAGCAGCTGGTTTATGGAGCGGCCCGCCTGCTTCAGCAGGTAGGGACACGTAGAAGCAGACTGTGGAGCTGCGAGAGCGGGAGCAGGAGCCACCGATGGCGACTTCTGCGCCTGCTGGCTGCCAAGGCTGAGGCTCAGGCTGCTCCGACTGCTGCTCAGCGGCTCCACCATATACTTTTCCATGTACTCGGTGGCGTTGAAGGTGGGCATGGCACGGTGGATACGTGAGATGCTTGACGCTGGATGCAAGATGGCCGAGCGCTGGCGGTACACGCTGCTGGTGGCCAGGGAGCGCTCCTTGCGCTGCTGCTGGTAGTAGTAGTGGTTGTGGCCACCCCCATGGCTCACCTTCTGCAGCACCTGCTTGCCCTTGACGAACAGATTGAGGCCCATGTAGGCAGGCGTTGGCGGGACCACCTGGCGGTAGGCCAGGTCGAAGTTTCCCATGTCTGCTTTGGGATCGGAGCGGCGATCGATGACAACTGCAAGGAGACGGAGAAGAGATTATCAACTGTTTTCCTTTGTTAACTACTCAGTGACTTACCCTTGACCACATCCTCTAAACATTGTGGGCACATCCTGGCTGTTACGCTCGTGGTGGCGCCGAGATCCGGACTGGAGTTGATCTCGATGAGCCAGGGATAAAAGTTTTCGCAGATCATGAAGTCAGCGCCGAAGAGCTCGAATGTGTTGGGCCGCCGGTCCATGTTCTCCTGCGAGGCCAGCATGCAGCCGACGATGGCCTTTCGCATTCCTGGGAAGATGCGCTCCAGCCACATGTTGTACTTTCCGATCTGACGCAGATAAGCCTGGAAGGAGTAACAGTCCCACATATTTTCGCTGGGCAGGCGTTTGTCCCGCTTCCCGTTGGTGTACTTCTTCTGGATCGCATAGTTGGTCAAGTGCACAGACTCGTGGTGATTGCTTAGGCTGTACTCCTGGGAGCTAAAGCGGAGGTAGCTCTCCCTGTAAAACCACACCACCAGGGGCTTGGGTGGAGTCAGAGGTGAGTTAGACATATATGGATAAAGGGGGAAGCTTGAACCCACCTGGGTGTTGGTTATGAGGAACCACTGACGAATATCGAACTTGGTTTGAAACAGGATCAACGGTCGTTCTGCAGTAACATATAAGGGTTTTTGTGGTATATTAATATTTAAATTTTAAGTATAAACCAATAGTTCCAAATAATTCAGTACATAAAATAAGATGAAATTCTGACATCTAACTTTGCAAGGATAATTTTCTTTGGTATTGACTTCCCAATTCCATTTCGATCAACTTTAGTCTACCTTCGAGGGCCATTTCAGGTGGGATTAAAAATCAATTGCTTTGGGAAACCTGTTGAGCTTCGGGGGGCAGACAGACAGACACACAGTAAAGAAAATGAGGATTGTTGCCTGCCAAGGAGCACGACAGGAAGAGCAATAACAGTGGCAACACCAGCCCAAAGGCAATGATTGCGTTTTTAGGCCAAATATTTATGCATTTTATGTTGGCAAAGGAATCGCAACGACCAACTTTGTCTGTATAAAAGAATGTGTGCGTGTGTGCGAGGAGCCTCACTCACCAACTGACGTCCTTTCGACTCGAGCTCCCAAAGCGACCGAAAAACGGGAGCCCAATAACTCGAACATCAACTTTGGCACCGGCCTGATTTACGACCTAGTTTCCGTGTGTTTGTTTATATCGCCTACTGGCAGAGGGACTCGAAATGTGTGCTGGGTGTGCACTTAAGATGGTTTATCCGGTATCGATTGGAAAACATATGCAAATATGGGATATATTTTCAAAAAAGGGTTTTTATTTAATATATACATATATATATATATATATGTATATATATATATGTATATATATATATGTATATATATCTATATATATATATATATATATATATATATATATAAGAACTTATTTTTGGTTTGAAAAATTAAAAACGCTTTTCTTAGCCCTCAAAATATATCGCTTTATAATTTTTCAATCTTTAAGCTTTATAAAATTTACAAAAATAAATATTATTAAGTACTTATTTTGCATTTTGAGATTCATGGTCTTAACCCTCAAAATGTATCAAAAGAGGCAATATAATTTTTCAATCTCTAAAATTCTTAGTTTGCATTTGGAAAACTATATAGAATTATTATTAAGCTCACCTATATACTTCTGCACCACATAGCGACTCTTGGAGGCTATCGACGGATTAACAACTCCTAGGATTTTCTTCAGGTTGTCCATCAGGAGGATGCCTCGGCCTCGACACTTGTTCGCTGGCTTCACAATCCACAGATTCTGGTAGCCGTCGAGGCTGTACTGCGGCCAGTGGACTTTTATCTTGTCGATTAAAGCCAGGCAGCTCTTGACCATGGGATCCAACCGCTGGCCATCGTGCTGAATGCGTCCATCCTCGTTGACCAACTGCTGGTGTTGAAAGAGAAACGCATCCCAGTCGTGCTCCCATATCTTGGGCGGGTCCTCAAAGTCGATGTCGTTGTGCTGGCAGCTGTCGAGGTACTCCACGAGGCGTTTGTAGGCGAAGTCTATCGAGGAATAGGGAATCTTGCCGGCGCAGGAGAAGACGGCCTCAGAGCCCTGCTTGTGGTACTTGCAGAGCATCGCCCGCAGGTAGGCCACGCATGCGGTTAGCTTGAAGTTATCTATGAACTCTCCGAGCTCCTCGGGACTCCAGACGTTGTAGCAGCGTGGGAAGTACATCTCGGCGGTGCCCTCCTCAAAGAACCAGTGAAAGTCTCGCAGCTGGCTGCACAAGCCCTCCTTCGAGGTAAACGGCGCCCTGTGGAATTTGTTGATGGTCATGCCGGGATTCTTGGCCTGGTCGATGTAATCGCACTTCTCCTTCCGATTCGTCCACAGAAAGTCCACGGGCATGTGCTCCAGAAAGCGCGACATGATGTTCCGCTCGCACTTGAGGACATATTGCCGTCGGGTCTCTCCCGCCTTCCGCTTCGGCAGCCGCTGGGTAAGGTCCTCGTAGGTCATCTGCCCCGCTGGCATCACCTTGCGGTGCACGTCCAGCTTCTCTACCCATCCCCGTGTCAGCAGGGCGTTCCTAACCGAGTTGAAGCAGCCGCGTATGGTGAAGATTTTGTTTTGCTTGGCAGCTTCTTGGGCCTTTCGCCGCAGCTCATTCATTCGCTCGGTGGTTATCCAGGTGCGTCTGGCCACATAATTGGTGGGGGCTCCTAGGGGAGTGGACTTTCCCTGCGTCAGAGTCTTCCCAGGAAGGTTTTCCTTATTGCTATTGCTGTCGGCCAGGGAAGGAATTTCCTTAGCGGCGGCGGGTAGCAGTTCCTTCTTCACAGGCGTATCACTCTGTGCGGGCGTGAGCTGGATTACAGGAACCGTTAGAGGAGCCACTCCCCGGTTTGTAGGAGTGGGCGTAGGCGGCGGTGCAGTGGGCGGTGTGGCGGGCTTCTTGGCCAACGTGGCACTGGAGCACTTCGGGGTCTGCTCCACTCTTGCCTGATCCTTGCCGCGATGCGGCTCACTACTGGGTCGCGTCTGCATAGCGGAAGCGCTCGCTCCAAGCCTCGCCAGCCTACTGAACATGGATACGAATTGCGGGGCCCGCTCTGACTGTGCCACTGGGTGAATGGGTTGTTAATTTGCGGAGCTGCCTGGCAACCATTGAGCCAGAAATAAGTTCACAAGTTCACTTCGGCAACGGCTCTATTAATAGCTTCATGCTCAACTTGCTCCTTGGCTTAGCCTTTGCACCCGAACCTTCTCATACATGTGGCGAGCATTCCGGATATTGCTTTAGCGGAATTTTATTTCTTATGTATTTTATTTTATTTTGTTGCTTCGAATTTTAAATATCTTATACTTAAACTAAACATTTAAAAGTCGTTATTTAATCTCAATAAAGAATTTAATACTGTTAAAATTCCAAAATATTTTCCATTAACTTATTATTTGGTTGGTAAATAAACTAATTATAAAAGCAGATTAGTTAAAATTTTTAATTATCTTGAGTAAATACATGCTATACATGCATAATTATATTCTTTATTTCTGTTTTGAGAACTCGCATACCTAAGCAAAGCAATTCTTTCTCCACTTGGCATCTTTTGGATTAACCGACAAAGGAAAAGATAGTTTAAGCTTACCAGGCGAAAGACCGAACACTCCTAATAAATACATTTCCATTCGTGTTGTAGCTTTAGAGCATAGTTTTAGCACTTTTCACGTTGGGTTAGGTCGACCGGAAATGGATGTTTTGTCGGTTACCTGGCGATGTTGGGTGACATAAAAATAACCTTCAAAACGATGAGACTTGGATAGGCTGGATATTTTTGGGGGTGTGATATAGAGAAATTAATTATTGAAAATTGAGAAATGAATTCCGAAGCACAAGAAAGTTGATGGTAATAAAGGATGTAAACGTTTTTTTGTGATATATTTCCCCGAATGTCTTACCTGAGTTTACTCTAAAAATCAAGAGAGTTATCTGTAGTGTACTTCCTTGGCACCAAAACTCTCATTTTAAAAAGTTTCAATATAAGTTAACAATTATTAAAATAAAATATTTAAATATTTATTTAATTAATTTATTTATATTTAAAATTTATAACGAAAAATGCTAAAAAATTACTTTATATTAGTCAGTGTTTAAGTTTAAAAATTTCCGTTTATTTATTGATATCTTTATTTTATAAGACATATAAAATCGTATTATTTTAATACACTAAATTAAACAAGTAGCATTTAATTTCTATAGTACCATGTGTACAAATATCTAAATTCATATTTACTTTAAAAATTATATCTAATTAAATAACCTGAATTGGCAGAGTGACCTAACATAGCGTAATGCATATGCAAGCACCACCTAATGTGCCCACCTGTCTTGTTCCTACGTCCCAAAGCCTTGTTCCAACCTAAGAGCCACCCATGTCCCCCTCACTGGCAATGATTTTCTGGCACGACTCCTGTTTGTTTCCGCCATGTTCCTATGTCGCGGTGGGAGTTGTCGTCATCGCTGTTGCTCTCGTTATTTGGTGTTGGTGTCATCGCTGGCGTTGTCGTCACTGGGAAAAGCGTTGCCTGCGACGCCAACGTAAGCAAATCAGGGCCCGGAAAAGTGGGCGGCGAGGTATCCTGTTGATGGATGTACTGCTGACTGCCACGATGGTCTTGTCTGCGCAATTTGTGCAATTTTCGCAATGGCGAGGAAATGGATAAAGGGAACTTTTCAATTATTTGTAAAATAATCAAGTTAACTGGGTTATGTTAGGGTTACGTATGGGGGTCTTACGTCAGTGCCACGTGCTTGGTCCTGATCTCCCTTCCCCCTCACTGTATCAGTATTTGGTTCAAGGACAATTTAGCCGCAAAACTTGATTCGTAGCGGTTTTTCCACGAGTTTTTACCGGAGTTTCTGCAAAGTTGTTGTGCTTGTGGGACGCCCGGCACACGGCAACACCTTCGCCACGAGCCGGATTCCGGATCCGGACTCCGCACTCCGCACTCCGACTCTGCTGGTGTCCTTGCGTGCCGAGCAAGTTGAGAGACCGCCTCCCCTTAGTCTATTTTATTTGCATTGCATTAAAAATTGCCAGGTTTTCGTCTCACGTCGCTGGATGGCTGGGTGCCGGGCGTACTTGCTTCAAGACAGTTGTTCACGTATCTGGGGCGGTAATTAATTTTGGCCGAGGTAACGGGGACTATCGGGCTTATGGTCTGGTAATTTGAGGTAATGCGCCAAATTAAGTTTATTTACTTTCGAGGCGGAGCTGGTTACGAATTTCACTAGATTTGGGTCAGGTAGTTTGACAAGTCGAAAGTGCTAGGTTTGAGCCAGGACATATGTAGTTGTAATAAAGTATTACTTATTCTTGAACAACTTTTAGAAAAGGAAAGTAATATTTTTTGCTACACCCAGAAAAAAACCTTACCTAAGCAGGTTAAAAATACCATATAATTATATAATGATTTAATTTGTTTGATAAAACTTTTAGAAAAAAATACTGAAAGTGTTTCAAAGCGATGACTTTAAATCCTAGGTAATTGTCAGCTTTAATATTATAGCATAGTCTTTTAAATTAGGTAGGTTAATGTCAAAAGTTAATAATATTACTTTAATGGTAATACTAACTATTAAATTAATAATTAATAATACCAACATGTTAAGACTATTTTCTTAACTGCTACACTAGAGCCTTTCTACATCCGTAGTAGCACAAAAGTATCTAAAAACTCCACACCTATTTCCAATAGCGTAGTTCTTTGGAATTCCATCTATTTAATTTATTATGTATTATTAAGCAAGTTATTTAACCCATAGCGTACATACATATTTCGAGTTTCTTCATCTCCAATCCGCTCCTGGGCAATGCTAAGGAACTTTCGCCGGGATGCGTTGAACTCACGGAGAATGGATTCAGTGGCGCCTCCGAAAGAAAAGTCCAACAACGAGGAAAGCTTTTCGCTGCCAGCCGAAGAAGCAGCTTTTCTCCAACATGGAACATCGAGAGAGCGATGGAAAGTGCTTGGGCCGAAGTTGCCGACGAACGCCTTCGGTTGTCCATTCAAATATAAAACAGAACCGTACGGAAAATGCGAAAACATTCTTAACGGAAAGCCTGACGCGAATTGCCGTATTTTCTGTCGTTAATTTTTGTCGCGTCTTTCGCTGCTTGTGTTTTGTGTATTATCATTGTTGCCTTTATATTTCTTGCAACTACTTAGTATCTCTCGGTTCGCGAACACCGAGCACATAGGAGCCAAAAACAAAACAACGAAAATATACCCCATTTATCTTGTTCTGCCAACTTATTTCTAATTGTGAAAGCAACCTTGAATTTTCACCGCACGCTGGAAATTGCAAAACAAAAATAAAGAAAATATATATCTATTGTTTACCGAAAACTAGTCAATTATCAGCGGATTTTGCCATTTGCAATGTGACTTTCTAAGTGTGATCGCAGCTTTGTTTACGTTTTGTTTGCCAAAAAGAATCGCTTAAGATCGGTGGACAGCGGTGTTCGATCGCAAGCCAGACACTCAACAGTTCAAGACAGGATATTGCTTTGGATTACTAATTGCGGAAGTCAAACTGCCAAAAATGGGCACTATCGGTGAGTGAACTGAAAAAGATACAAAGATACAAAGAAATCCAAGAAATTTAAATGCTATCGAAAAAGTTAAAAAAAAAGATTATTCTTATATAGGTTTTTTATAGTAACTTTTTCAATCTATTTAAATTAAAATTCTAACAGTTGATATTAGCTTTAATTTTTTTTTGCGATTCTACTTTCTAGTATTATGAAAATAGTTTTTAAAGCACTCAAACCGCAAATGTTACCCCTTCCAAAAATGTAGCAATCCTGCTTTCACTGACTTAGATTGTCTATTGTTCAGTTCCAGTAAAGATATATGATTATCTTTATAGACCAAGTTTTATGTCATTATTCCGCCCCTTGAATTGACTTCCCAAGAATTGAAATCCTCAAAACAATTGCACAATTTCCATTCTTTGATTACTTGTGATCCAATTCGAGCATCTTTTGTTAGCTCAGGCGAGCTCTCCACATGACCCCATAATTATGTAAATAATCCTTTTCAGGCAGCTCCCACTCACACCCAATAGGGCCGAGATTCCTTTCAATTGAATAGGATATGTATATGTGGCCAGTTCCACGTCAACGCCCCCTCATGTTCATTTTCCATCCTGCGGCTTTTCGTTTGCTTGCTTTTCAATTATCCTGGCTAAAAATAAATCCACGAGCACACACGAACCTAAGAGAGCAATCAACCCACATCCATTTCTACGACCACGTCCTCATCCGTGTTATTCCGTGGATCTGGACGGCTTTCAACAGCAGGTTAAAAATAAAATAAGAAGGAAAGTTAACTTCGACAAGCCGAAATTTATATACTTTGTCAGCAACTGTTGATGTTTCTTTTAAATTAAATTATAAAATCAAGAAATTATTTAAGGGATTCACATTTATAATGAGAAAATTTAAATTTGTCAAATAACAAAAAGGCAGACAGAACGCATTTTGATATCTTTGAAACGGAGCAACTAATTTGGCATAAAAAGGAACAGACAGACAGATATGGCTAAATCTCCTTGGCTGATCAAGAATATAGAGTCACATATATCTTCTTGCAAACTTCTGAGTTAAATAATGATATCCTTTGAAAGGGTATAATAAGAAACGAAAACCATACACCGAACGACAAATGTCAACGACGTCATTATCATAATCATGGTCTGCACGGCGGCCTGCCTACTAAAATACTACGAATTTTGTTTATCCAAAATGTATAAAATAAATAAACTCTGGCGGGGCTGGGCTGAACGGGGCAGTGCCAGGCGGCTGGGGATAGACCCTAAAAACTCATAATCGAATGACGCACGAGGCTCTGATTTTCTCTACACATAATAATCAACGAGTGTTGGTGGGTGTTTTAGCCGCTCATCAGCCAGGTTGCTTGTCCGCCGGACTATCCTTGGGCACGGCCATCCGGTGTCCTCCAGGGTGCGCTCGGCTACTACTTGGCCAACTTGGACGAGCCGAGCCATGGCCATAAATGCGCTTTGATTGCCATCTCAACGGGGCCAGAGTCTGCCACTTCTGCCTCAATGGGTTCATTGTATCGCGACCCCGCCGACCCGACAGTTGCAAGCACAAGTGCCACCTGGGATTTGGGCTTATACGGAGGCCTGCCTCTTTGAATGCCATCCTGTGGAGGCGACTTGTGCATTTGCGGGTGGATATGGGCGCATTAAACACGCTTGACATGCTGCCCGGCGACGAAACATTCTCTGGGAACATTTCCAGCTGGCGTTTGCTAAAAGTTCAGAGGTGAATAAAACCATAGATAACAGAAATGTCACTTTCTTCTTAGTTTTATGCAACATTATGCTGAGCACGACAAAGTAACGATTTCAAAAAGGTCATTTGGCCCGCCGGCTAATACAATTTCCACAACCGTTACCGAAGTTGAGAAATTCTGGTATAAGCGAAACAAACAGTACCCAGAGGCTGCAGGACTTGCCTGCTAATAAACTCGAGCTGTGTGTGACTTAGTATATGTCATGATTCGATTTATGTATTTTAAATTCAGCCAAGACTTTGACTTTCTCGCATTAATCCTCTGGTTATTCTGCAAGATAAACAACCTTAATTTGTACGACTTCAAAGTCCACTTGGACTGACTGCATCCCAACGCAGATCCTGATAACTTCGGCAATAAGTAATTCCAGTCAACTTAATTACGGAGAACAATGGGCTTCTGGGGCTTCAGTTCGTTGCTCAGCCAATTTTGGTCACAGAGACCCACAAGTAAATATTAATGGGACCTACATTAATGTTGATTAGCCAATAAATCGAGACAAAGACAATTGTTTTTATGTGTTACAAGGCTTCTATTTATTTTCACTTCTATATACATACATACATCTACGGGGTTTGGCCTGATTAGATTCGACTGACATACTTCAAATTTGCAAGGTTTTTGTGGGAACACTTCAGCTTCAAGATGGGGCAGGTTTGCATTGGCTGCAGGCACCGGCAGTAGACGAAACGCACCTTCAGGTACTCCTCGAACTCCTCCATCAGGACTTCTGTTTGGAGCACTACGCGATATTCCTCGACACTCTCCACACTCATGGGATCCAGCTGGTGCATGTAGCACTTCAGCTTCAGCACCATTGCGTAGAAATAGTTAAAGATATCGACGGCCATTATCTTGTGGTACTTAATGCTTCGGTGGTGTTTATCACCCAGAAGGAACGGCGTCTCCTGGGTCTTGTCCAGCCGGTCAAAGGCGGCATAGAATTTCTTGCAGTGCTCGCTTACATCCATTAAAGCCGCCTTTATGGTATTGCTAGGGTAGTATCAAATATGTAAACTGAACAGTGAATAATAAATCGGTATTAGCTTACTTAGAGACTCGCACCACTTCCAATTTTTCCTGATATTCATTGATGATCGCCTCCTCGGTGGATCTGGTATAAACCTCGGGATACTGACATCCCTGCTCCGCACTGATCAGTATCAAATAACGCTGTGTTAGCAGCCAAATGCGCTCGATTAGTATATCCTGTGCCTTCATTTCACACTGATACAGCTCGTAGTAGTCCCGATAGCGGATCTCCAGGTCCAGCAGAAGCCTCAAAATCTCCGCCTCCGTCTCGTAGTGCTTCCTAAGCTGAGGCGTTAGATGGGGGTCGTCATCCTTCAATGTGCGCTCGGTGGGGAGACTCCATTTGCGCTCCACTTTTTGCTCCATTTTGTAAGCTGACTGACTACTTGTACGTGTGCTTATGTGTTATTCTATTTGTATACTGTTTGCTGGGACTACCTGACTGTCTGTGGAAATAGTGATGCCTTCAAGGCAGACTAGATGAGTTGGGCGCGACGGGGGTTTATTGCCAGGCCGATTTCCCCAATCAATTTCAATTTCCATCTCTTTCGTCAGGGGCCAATTAGTAGTAATTTGTTTAACATCGGGAGGGAAACATCCTCTAAAACTAAATGAAAATGAAAATCTCTTTTAATAAAAATCAAATGAAATCTATTGCTACTTACGCAACGCTAATATTTCACAGAAATCGATTTAAAATAGATTTGTCTATCAAATACAAATATTTGTATATGCAAATATCACTCATACGTCACGATGTACGCAGAAACGAAATCAGTTGCTCGATCGATCTGCAGCATGTGATAGGCAAATAAAAATATATAAATAATATTAATGTGCCAGTGAGGAGGAGAGATGCCAAGAAGCCCGATCAAGCATGGAAAAAATGCTTTGATTGATTCCCTTATAGAGCATTAATGGTCCTCGGGATGCATCTCAAAAACGGACATTAAATTGGCGGAATTGGCAGATTCCTCGAGAAACACTCATTTTATTTTTGCGTACACTGCACGAAGATGAGCATTTCATAATATATATTTCTATTTAAATGCGTATTTTGGCTCTATTCTCGCGGTGAGTGTGTGTGGTTGGGCAACGAAACATCATTAATGAAGTGCGAAGCCAATTGCCGCCTTCAGCAATTTCGATATGCGCGCCACACGTTACGTTTCCATACAAAGCCAGAAATACATTTCATAAATCTGTATGGAAATGGCCGAAATTTGAACTCACAAACGTCAGGCCGCTTAACAAATATTGCTCATTGCGAAACGATTTTCCAATATCACTCAAATAAACAAAAAATAAAACATGTGAATGGAAGCTGTTGCTGTGAACCGAACACATATTTAATGCGCCTTAATTGCAAAAATGTGTTGAAAATATTGACGGCTGTCAAGGGAAAGCGGTGTAGGTGAATATTTATATAAAAAGGTGATAGAATATATTCAAATTTTCCAAATTTGGTGAACTTTTTAAAGGAAAAAATCCCTTTGAAATCAAATGAGTTTTATAATTATATTATTTTATTTAAATGTTTAAACATTTCTAGAAATAGAAAAGTCTCGCCTTGGCTGAAATGGGATATGAATAGAAATACAAAGTGAAACCAATAATATCCACTGGCAACGCACATTTCGTTTACGGTTTTTCGTATTTTTAATTACCAAAGCGGCACACGCGTCGTATGCGCGATGTCTTCTTTTGTGTAATGTGGCTGGGCTATTTTGGACCAGACAACAGCTCCTGGCGCGCCCTCAAGATGTGTCTTCTCACCATCGCCCGGCTAATGGGCATCTTGTCTTCCTCTTCATACCCCTCCTCGACCTCTCTTATTCTCATTGCTTCTTCCCCTGCATCCCTCTCGTTCTGCCCCACCAAGTGGATTTCGATTGTGCGGCTTTCAACGAGGCATTTTATGCAATTATTTTCTCGTGAGTTATGGCCAACGGTCTTGATAGTGTTGGTTAGATTTATGGGAAGGTGCAATGAACCCCTCGGGACAGATAATTGCACACGAGAATGCTTAAATAATTATAATTAATATTATTTGTGCGATCTGCAATGGGTAATGAATGATAATATTGCAATATTCATTAAACAAAATATTTATTATTCTTAAATAAGAACTCATCTCATATTAGCTCGGTACAGAAACATCAAAAATGTTAATAAATATGAATATTTCAAAGAAAATAATCAAGAACACTCTTAAATATGATGAAAAGAAAATGGTCCTTTAAGACATAATAATTAACTAATATAAATTGCACCAAATGAATTTAGCTTATGCTTCCAGATACTAGATCAGATAGTGACATTTGCACTATTTAATTTAGCAAGAAGAATGGCCCCAGTGGCTCGTTAGATTTCATCCACTGACCGCTCTTTCGCTTTCTACGAGCAGAACAAGGTCGTGCCGTCGCCTGTCAACGAGAGAAATATTATGGCTAACCAGAAGATAAAATATATAAGTATCTCCGCCGAAGATCCATCCATCTATGTCTGTGCGGGGACTGCACAGGTTTCGGCCAACTGTTCGGTCCCCTACGCTCTGTGCTCCGTGCGTTTCGTGACGCGTTTCTTGCCATTGACACGCAATTAAATGATGTACTTAAAAATTGTGTGAGGTCGTAATGTAGGTAAGAGTAAAAGTCGTCCTTATTAATATCTCATCACAGGCGTCGTTGCCTTCATTAAACATTTTATCAGAATTATTCCGAGACTTTTGCGTAAAAAATTGTTGTGCCAACAAAAGGTAAGCTCCCGAATTCGGGAGCTCATCATCGGGGACCTTCTTAATTTATTAGAAGAGCAGATACAATTAATCAGGGTTTACAAGATCTTGAGAATACATTGAGCTTGAGCAACCTGCAATGCCGGCAGGACCAGACAGTGAGACAATTCAGATATGAATTGAGCGGGGATCATCTAATCGGGGGTGCATCAGGGCTTTTTAGATGTTGCCTCTTTAAGCCACATTCACTGAGTTTTGCCGATTCGGATTTTGGCCGAATTGTAAATGGTAGTTGAAGCTCATCATCCTCTGTAAAGTCAACGACCTCCTTTGGTTGGAAGCCATCGGCTAGAAAGCGTTGGTTCGTCATCCTTATAAATCTCCAGGATGAAAGTCTTCCCATTATAAAATCATTTTCTAATTTGGAATTCTTTAAAAATATCTGAATTATGATGAGACTAAAAGATGCATTTGTTTTTACTGCTGCAAAATATACACTTGTACTACTTCAAAATAAAATCCAATAGCTAGTGATTACTTTTTAAAAAAGACACAAAAGCAGAGAATAAGTTAAGAAAAGATCCATGAGTATTTTCGAGAGGAGAAAGCCAAGTGAAATGCGTGGGCGACGTTGTGAACGCTTATTGCTCTCAGCTCATGTCTGTTGCCGAAGAAAGCATTTTTATTTTTATTTTAATTCGTATATGTATGGATATATGTATATATGTAGTATGTATTTAATAAATTATTAATTTTTGCTACGTTTTAGCCTCTCAAAACATCACATGAATCGTCTATACGGTCGAGCCAATAAATGTTTATTATATAAATAAAAATATTTTACGCAGATTGGACTATATGTGTGTTCACGAGTGTGATAAAATATGTGTTCTAACATTTTGATTGAACATACGTATTATTTTGTTAATTAATGTATCACTTTCAGGAAAAGCGATTGGATCATCAACTATTTTATCCTGACACAAACAGAAGAGCGACAACTTTTAAAGGCAATCCAGCGGTCAGTGGTTCTGGGAGCACTTTTAAAAAAAGTCGCTTTTAACCAGTTTTTGGCTTCGCACTTAGTCTAGACGTTTTGTTTATACTAGATACACGTGATGATGATATTGCCATTGAGATATCTCTCGAAATGTTTTTGTTTCGAGCGTCTACAAAATGTTGTTTTTCCCATTTTTTGCTTTGCTGCGTTCTGATATTATTGAACGAAAAGTGTTTTAAGAGCAGAAGGACACTTTGATTCTTTTGGCCATAATAAGTGTGACTGATGATGTGGAAAAGCCCATTTTAATAGCGACCAGTATTTAATTAATTAGGCCATATGTAGTAACTTTATGTAAATGTTTTATAACCTCAGTTGCTGTCTAGCGCCTTTTTAGATAGCCCTGAAAATATTATTATTAGCAATACTTAAATTATTTACGACCGTTTTGGGACGCCAGACAGACCATATGAGAGATATTGAACAGCAATTGAACCCCCGGTCTGTTCTACAAAAGTATTTCGAATCTTATTTATTTTCACAAATCCCGCGAAACGAACTGACCCCCAGCGAATGGCCCACTTAATTTATGTGAACAGGCAGCAGCTCCTCCGTCTACATATATTGCCTTACCTTCGGCTGGGCCGAACTATTCAGATATTATTTATAGGGTCTCTGCGCCCGATTGGACATTATTCATTTTTCAAAATACTTACAATATTTTTTATCAACGCTGTGGGAATGATAGATGCTTTTACGTAGACACTTGCCTTGACCTTACCTTGAAAATTGCCAGCTACACGAATTTTTTACTTAATATTGTTCATGTTCTTTATTTCCGATTTTTATATTTTCCTTAGCGCGTAATTACAAATTTGTTGGCTATTTATATAAAAGTGTTTTCCACAAAAAAAGAGAGAGCAAATTATACTTACAAAAATATAGTAAGAAATAAAAGCGAGCAAATTAAATAAATCGTAAAGGCGGAACTATTAAAATAAATTATGGAACCGTTGACGTGGGCGGCGGCAACTTCTGCCACTTGCCGAGAGCACCCAGGATGTGCTGGGCGCCTTTCTCACTCATTAGCCCCGAAAGGCACCTTCGCTCTGAGTGCTGCTCGACAGGCTCGCATCTGTCGAGCAGCACTCAGAGCGAAGGTGCCTTTCGAGAGTCGGCCTTGATCCTTCATCCTTGGTCCTCGCAAAACAAGTTGAAGCCCCCTCGTTTGCCACTTGCCACCTGCCACCTGCCGCTCGTGCTGGTCATGTGCGCAATTCTCCAAGAGCAGTTGCCCCTGGCTGACGGTCTTCTAGAGTGCCGCCATATATCAATATTCGGAGGGAGCGGGCCGGAGGGCGGGGAGGGACGGATACACGCCTACTTTTGCTAAAAATATACTCCGTGGCCAAAGGATGGTGAGAGAAAATCAAGCAAATTTAAACGCGTTTTATAAATACAACAAAAATATACAATCTTTTCGCCGTTCTATCAAAAATCACTCGCTCTTGCAGACGTACAATCTATAAAAAATTCTCTTATTATTTATTTATTTCGCTTTCATTTCGTTTTTTGTTGTTTTTGTTTCGTGTGTAGATTCATATTATATATGTATGTACAGACAGACATATATTTAATTTTATTTAATTTTGTTTATTTTGGATTTTGTTGGTTTTGCTGTTGTTTGTGGGCGCAGCGGAAATTTTCTTTCAAGTCGTTAATTTTTATTGAATTGTTGTATAATATGTTATACAAGTATACTACTTGGAAATATTTTTCAACAGATAGTGAGTAATGATTGCCAGAAAGTTGAAGAAGTCTAATCTCTATAATAAGATATAGAAAGGGGAAATTAACAGTGCACATTTGTAATGCCATCGAAATATAGAAAATACAAAATATTACATTTTACACTTTGACCAAAAAGGCATTTGTATTCGAATTCTTTCTTTATTACTTTTTAAATTTATTCTAGAAATTAAAAAAGACTTTTTTTATTTTTAACCCATACCCGCTGCATTACTTGCTTACTGCTCCCATTTTTTGTCGTGCTCGGTTGCCTCACAGATTATCTTGTAGAGCAGCTGTAGCTTAGTGTGCGGTGCCTCCACGGGCAGGATTATCTGGCCGTTGTCATCCGTGTATTGGTCGTACGGTTGCTCTGAGAAAACTGTGAAGCCAAGGGATTGAAATATCCTTTGGGAGAAGATACTTGTGGCATCGGACTTTAGCATAGAGAATCCTTTCTTTCTGGCCAACGTCTCCGATTGCTTGACCAGCTCATTGCCAATGCCACGGCCGCGAAAACTTGAGTCCACCGATAGGACGCGCACATCGAAGATACAGTCCACGGGGAATTCCTTAAAAAGATCGTTTTTGATGTTAAGACGGTAAATCATAGTAAACATCTTTTGGTAGTCTGGATCGCCGCTCTGGGCTAGCTTTTCCAGCGCCTTGGCTACGTCACCGGCCCTTGTGATGCCATTTAGTACCACGCCGGCTATTTTACAGCAGTCTGGGTGTGGCTCCACCACCATAAGGCTCAGACGATCCTGCATGGCCTCTGAGACCATCTTCTCCAGGTTAACGTTGGTGTTGCCATTCTGGCACAAGCCGGCGGCTTTGTTCATTGGTTCCTCGGGGAAGAAGTTGTGGCGCAGGTGCTCTATCACTTGGTCATAGTGTTCCTGACCAATCAGTTTGTACTCCAAGTTGTCGCTGCTCCCTGAGGAGCTCCTTCTCTGAGGCAAACGATGCTGACTAAGTTCTCCAAATAATGACGTCCATTTTTCGAGGGCTTTTATACTAAAATTTAAGCTTTGAAAGAGCTGGCGCACTTTCATTTTTTGTGGAAGCCAAAGATCTTTATTTAAATAAAATATTTAACTTAAAAAGACAGAAATCCAAAGCATACGTAGTTTTATTTAAAAAGGATAAGTAGGGAAATAAATTCGAAGAAGTTGTAGAATTTATAGCATAGTTTAATTTTAAATTGTACGTCCTGGACTTGGTTTTGTCTAGTAATCAAAACCGGATCACTTTTTCTGCCAATTAAGTATGTCTAATTTCCATTTATGTAAATTTCTTTCTTCGCAGATAGTTTAGATAATTTTTTCTCTTTTAAGAATGTGGTAAAGGAAGTACCTATTGATGAAGCTATAAACACTGCCCAAGCTCATGAACATACATATATTCTAGCAATCCCTGCCATAGCCATATAGCATAATAGGCAAGCTTTTTTGTAAACTGTAACGGAACTATAGTGACCCCATTTTGTGGCGTGTTGTAAACAATTTAAGGCGAATCTTCAGGTACACAAAAAGTACTCAACTCTCGGGCATATCCAGAAAAGTATTTATTTTATTTAATTTTCCTGGGAAATGGTGGCACAGCAACAGATTGTCGTAGGCGCCCACAGTACATTGGGCTCTTTGAAGTTGGCCTAGGTCCTGGTCCTCAAGATATCCACTGGAACAATACATCAAAGATTGAGGCATTAAGTGAACAAGCTCCCCTGATTGGGCAATCGATTCGAATCGATTGTTTAAATTTACGAGGAGGCCTGGTCAATGGTCTCCGCTTTACGCTCTCCTTTCTCAGGCGAATGCCCTGCACTTAGACCCTCCTCCTTTCCTAGCAATTCATCATTCCAACCGGCTGGGGGACTGGCGCAGATTCTAAAGTATTTGCATTTCGTTTTGTAATAATAGGAATCTTACAATCTGCCGGAGACGCCGGCGGGGCTGCTCCGGCCCCAGCGCAGCCTCGTTGGCCTATAGAGACGAGGTGGTGGCCACTGGCTGCTATACGGCAGTGCCTGTACGAGTATGTAGCACGCCGACCGACAACGACTGTCGATTGACGTCAGCAATGCCCCCAAAGTCGCGCACACAGTCGGGCGAGCTGCCAAGCAGGCGGGGATTCGGGACACCAGTAGCTGTTGGAGACCCGGGCGACTCACGAGCCCCGGCGGAGGGAGCGGGGCAGAGGCGTTCTTTTTTGTCAGTCACTCAAACGAGTGGGAAATCTCTGGCCTGCTCTCTGGCCAAGGCGAGCGTATCGATTCTTTGGAAATCGTCGAGTGGGTCTCCGTTGCTTTGGAGCTGCGGGAGGCAATCATAAAAAAAAGAAATAAAATTAATAAGTAACCAAAAGCGAATTAAGGTTGATAAATATGCAAATTATTGTTTGACATTTTGGTATAATGTCAGATAAAAAACCTTTGTAGGATAAGAAAAGTTTTGAAGGGGCGTATTTAAGAAACTTTTTAGCTTAAATATAGAATATCCTTTCCTTAGTTTATTAATGATTTCTGATATAAACAAGTCTTGAGAAGCTATGGTTAAAAATAAACGTTTTAAGATCTATTTAAAATATGAAACCTTTAAGCAACAAACTAAACAAAGTTTATACCTGATACCATGTTTCCGCGTCAATTTAGTTATGAATCTAAATTTGTTCACCTCTTTTGAATCACTTAATTGTTCATTTTTCTTTTTATCGTATTATAAATAAGTTTTAAAATATAGAAAAAGTAATAGGTAGAACTAAATAGCGTCTATAGTTATTGGTATTGGCAAAGAATTGCCTTCCCTTTTGGCGCCTTTGTTGCCATTGCATTTCAGAAATCCCACTGTCCACAAGGCTGTTTGTTTATTCAGACCCACTGTTTACGCGACTCCCCTTGGCCTGGGACCGCGAAGGCAGATGATGATTTCCACGGAACATATCTGGCTTCGACTTTATATTTAGCCCCTCGAAATGCATCTTTCGGATGCCTGCTGACCCTTTTTGGCTCATTTGTTTGTTCAGCTATTTATGGCACGCAAAGTGTTTTTGCGGCAACTGAGAATATCAAGATGAAATGGCCATAACGAATATCATTTGAATTGCGTGCGGCTGGCGGGAAAATGGGAAATGGAAAACGCTTCTGATGGGCGCAGAGAGAGTAAGGGGAAAGTGAAAGTCTGATTTATGGCCACCCGTCTGCTTGCTACTTTTCAATGGTTATAATTAGTTTCCCTTTTTTACGAACCGGAGCGGAGCTCCCGTTTATTAGGGATCTCTTTGCGGTTGGACAAGTGCTGACCAATTCGATTGGCCACGAGCCAATCACTTCTGGAACGGAAATAGAACTTGGACGAACAACCAGAAACATAGACAGTTTGCTGCCATGTCCATCCACCTTCTAAAGAGGAACAGGCCCATGTGAGCTGTGTCGGGGGTTACAGGAAATTAGGATTTTTGTGCCATTTAATATTCACTGGTGACTCAGGTGGTTTGAGTAGTTTCTCTCCTGGTAATGGAATAATAAATGAGGCGTCCTGTGACTGCGACAAACCGTGTAATCAAAATATGCATCATAGCACAAATTGGAGTTTGAAATAGACTATTAATATTTATTTTCAATACATTATTTATCTCAAGTACAGGATTCCCTTGACCTCTATCAATGATTCCAACACATAAGACAAGAATATTTTCACTAATTGCCCCACAAACACTTATTTCTGCCGTCTAGCTCTATATATAATTTAGGCACTTTAGTTTTATATCTGGACGCGTTCGTAAATTTTACAAATTCACCAAAAATGTTTTTCTCGCATGCCTGATTTTGAAGTATTTCTTGTAGAAATTAGTCTAAGTTGTAAATATTTGCAATGATGTGAAATTATTAATTCACTTTCCCTCCTGCCTCCGCGGGGTGACATTAAATAAAATTCGAGCACTAGCATCGATATGGATCGTCGTGTATATGGCGGAAAATGTAGTGTCAAAAACAATTCCGGCTGAAATTGTGTGAAAAACACACATCACGCCCTATAAATGTTTTGCTTCGGTGCGATTTTCCAGCTAACGCATTCTACAGGCGCTTTCCCACTCTGTCCCATTCGGCTGCAAATCAAATGATTTTCCGCAATTTCCCGCGACTATGTATAAATGTAATTGGATGTAGTAGGTGCGAGTAGGAGGAGTGCAAAAACTGGCACTACGCAGATTGCGGATTCCAAAAATCGAATCAGTCGTCAGTCAGTGACTAACTGCTGACGTCTGTGCCGCGGGCCCCATATATAACTTGGATCTACGCAAATTCTGCACTAACTCTGTCACAGACAATTTGGCGACAACATCGTCTATTTCCCAGTCTTGGACGTGGGCGGCTCCTCCTCATCCTCCACATGGAGGGCTGTAAAACGCTTTCTATGTTCGCCGCCGCCGCCTGATAAATTAATAATTCGCATTGCGGACCAACAAATGGACACATAAAAGCAACCGAACCAGCACATCAAACGCCGATTATAAATCATAAAGAACAAATCCTAAAAATAATTCCAATTAAAGCCGATCGAAGCGAAACAAGATGCTGTTTTGTTGCGGTCAGGCCATTATGAAGGTGTTAACAGGTGGACAGATGAACAGGTCCTGTTGCTGTGGAAGATTTAATATTTATTAAAAATTATTTAGCATTTAAATTAGGTATCTTGAACCTTGAACTGAAACTCAAATAAAAAGTTTAAGCTAATTATGATAAACACTAACAATAAAGCTGAAAATTAAATCACAATTTATTTCATTTAAGTTATGAAGGAGGTTTAGCAATTTATTTTTGGGAGTTTTTTATATAAAAGAATTTAATTAAGATTTAATAATCCAACTACGACACTTGTCCTTAAACAAGATGGACATACAGTCGGGTGTCCCGACAGTAGAATACCATGTACCATTACAAGGCGCGTCCCAAAATTATATAAAAGAAAGAGAATAAGAATAAAAAACTGAGACAAATTTACATATAATGCAAATGTCTTCTCATTCAAGAGCAAAGTCGATAGCTCAGTGGGTAAAGCTACACATACATTTTTGTAAGCAACTGGCCTGGGTTCGAATCAACCGCAGGGCATAAGGAATTTTTTCATTTTCAAAACATTAAGTATAGTTATTTGCTTGCATTTTTTTATTTTTTAGTATTAAATACTGTAATTATTTTAATGTACTGGAAAAAAAAAAATTGTAGAAATAAAAAAGATTTGCTCGTCGCCGACGGGATTCGAACCCGTGACAACTAACATTTGAAAAAGACTTCAGCTTAGCCAGCTGCGCCACCAACCAATTCAAAATGAGTAATGCTATTTTCATAGTAATATGAACATAAGTAAAATGTTTAATGAACGTTTTGATTTATTTGGAGCCCTCTGCCTGGGCTGCCTCTTGTACACGTAATGTGTATAAAGTAAAAAGCCTATATCTCCGCTATTTATGGCACGATCGCAATAAAATTTGGACAGTCTGTGTATTTTGATAAAATGCATTAAGCTTTTTAATATGGTTTACATAACTTTATAAATTTCGGAGATATACGTTTTTTTCAAATAGCTCCTCCAAAAAGGGGAGCAGCAAAAATTTAAAACAAACTTGATCTGCGTGCAGATATAAGAAGTCTAAATCCCAAGTTTGGTGTCTCTAGCTCTTATAGTCTCTGAGATCCAGGCGTTCATACAGACAGACGGACAGACGGACAGACGGACAGACGGACGGACGGACGGACAGACGGACATGGCTATATCGAATCCTTTAGTGGTCCTGACCAATATTTAGGTAACTTTTGGGGGTCTGCCACGCCTCCTTCTGCCTGTTACAGAAAATCGCACTCGCACAAAACTATAATACCTTTGTACCTTTGGTACATGGTATAAAAACAGACTGGGTGTAGAGACTCACATTAAATATTACCGAAAAGGCTTAGTAAGAGCGCTATATATATCATAGCAATATATAGTAGATATAATAAAAAATATAAATAGAAGCCAAACAATAATTTAAACAAGAAAGGATGCTAACTTCGGCTCACCGAAGTTTGTATACCCTTGCAGAGTTTAAACAAAAAATTAAAAACGAAATTCTGAACTAATAATTTGTTGCCAAATCTCAAATTTGATGGCAATGGTTTGAAACACGGCTAAGCTATGGTTTTTTTTATTTTCCTGATTGTTCCTATGGAAGCTATAGGATATAGTCAGCCGATTTTCATGAAATTAAAATCAAAATTCAGAAATACTAAAATATCTGTAACTATCAAATTTGGTGAAAATATGTTGAAAACTGACAAAGTTATGGTTTTTTCTTTTATTTTTCTGATTGTTCCTATGGAAGCTATAGGGTATAGCCAGCCGATTTTCATGAAATTAAAATCGAAATTCAGGAATACTAAAATATGTGTAACTATCAAATTTGGTGAAAATATGTTGAAAACTGATAAAGTTATGAATTTTTCTTTTATTTTTCTGATTGTTCCTATGGAAGCTATAGGATATAGTCAGCCGATTTTCATGAAATTAAAATCAAAATTCAGGAATAATAAAATATGGCTAAATATCAAATTTGGTGAAAATATGTTGAAAACTGACAAAGTTATAATTTTTTTTCGTAGATTTTTCCGATTGTTCCTATGGCAGCTATATGATATAGTCGTCCGATTCGGCCCGTTCCGACATATGTACGAGTGAGAGTATATAGAAGCCTAACTGCAAAGTTTCATTCAGATAGCTTTAAAGCTGAGGGACTAGTTTGCGTAGAAACGGACAGACGGACAGACGGACACACGGACATGGCTAGATCGACTCGGCTGTTGATCCTGATCAAGAACATATAGACTTTATAGGGTCGGAGATGCCTCCTTCACTGCGTTGCAAACTTTTGACTGAAACTAATATACCCTGCAAGGGTATAAAAATCTCGTAGAAATCCACATAGATATACATCCATTAACCTAGTAAATATTATCATATTAGTGTTATTCTTTTATTCCCAAAACAAAGCTTGATTGACCAACCAAAGCTTCGTCTCTTTTCCTTGCAGAGAAACGCTCGTTCTCCTTCCGCCTTCGCAGATCCTTCGGAGATGGCGGCAGTACTAACAGCCGCAACAGCAACAATAATAGCAGCACTTGCACCAACCACAACAACCAGAAGCGGTGCAGCACTCCACTAACGCCGACTAGCACCAGCACGGGGAGACTAGAGGTTCCAGGGGCGGCATCGGTGAGCCGACGGAGCAGCATCTACAAGAAGCCGGACAAGAATGATGGCGGGCAAATCCATCTGATACCAGACGTGGAGCTGCCGCTGATGACCTTTGCCGATCAGTACAACATTGAAAAGACGCTGGCCGAGGGCTGCTTCGCCAAGATCCTACTATGCCGGCACAGGCCAACCAATACGCTGGTGGTGCTGAAGGCGGTGCATGCAGAGCTGACCACGATCAAGGAGTTCCAGAAGGAGTTCCACTACAACTATGAGCTATCGCACCACCATCACATCCTCAGCGCCTATGCGGTGGCCTTCCAGACCATGGACTACTACGTGTTTGCCATGGAGCATGCCCCGTACGGCGACCTGGCCTCCAACATCGGCCCCAACGGGTTGCACGAGAACGCCTGCAAGTTGATCTCGGAGCAGCTGAGCTCGGCCTTGGGCTTTATGCACTCCAAGAACTTGGTGCATCGCGACCTAAAGATCGAGAATATCCTCGTTTTCACGCCGGACTTTACGCGAGTGAAGCTCTGCGATTTTGGGGCCACCACTAAGAAGGGTTTGCTGGTGCACAAGGTGAAGCACACGTGGACTAGCTGTGTGCCGCCGGAGCAGCTAGAGTTAATCAAGAACGAGCGCTTCCAGTGCCTGCCCATCAGCGACTCGTGGCAGTTCGGGATTCTGCTCTATAACATCCTGACTGGCAACCCGCCGTGGCAGTCAGCTGACTGGGTGAAGGATCAGTCGTACGCCAACTTCATGAAGTACGAGCAGCGCAAGACGACCAAAGTGCCGGACAATTTCCGGCGCTTCTCGCCCCGCCTGATGCGCTGCTTCCGGAAGTATCTTAGCCACGACCCGGAAGACCGATGCAAGATCACCGAGGTGGCCAAGTACATGAAGGACCGCTGGGTTGAGTGCCGCATATCCACTTCCAAGTCGGCCACGCTGATCTCGCCCACCAACCACGACCAGGACTCTTGCATCTATCTGAACCAGCGGGAGGGCCGTCTCTCCGGGGACGAGAACAAGTTGCGCTTCAAGCGCATGATGTCCACCTACGGCCTGGACATTCCCATTGATCCGAATATGGTGAGGCGGCGAGTCTGGGACTGGCTGTCCACGTGCGATGCCAACTTTGATCCGGAGGTGGAGAGTCTGCACGCCTTGGACCTAATGCAGTAGAGTCGAGGTCGCACAAAATCAGTTTTTCAACCTTGGTTCTAATCAAGTCGATTCGGTTTCCTGAAGATTTAAATTTAACGAAATCCGATGAAGATGTAAAACCTCCATGACACCAAAGAATTTTTAGAGAGATTTTGAAACCAACCCACGTAAATAATAAGCACCTTACGGCTTAGCCAATTTGTAGTCATGGATCGCATCCGCTCAGAACCGGAGAGATCAGAAAGAAAGAGATGCTAGTATCATCCTGGAACTGCTTGAATTTTGGGATCTATGAGATCGGTTTTGTAGAGCAGAGAAGCAACTCCTCAACGGTTATTTTTCTGTTGTTCTGCGATTGCACAAAGCCCAGAACTGAAACATTAATTTAGTATAGATGGAATTTTGCATAAAACTAAGTAGTAAGAATTTTGTAGGTTAATGAGACCCATGTTTAGAGAAAAACAACACGTCAACGGATAACTTTCCACTAGTGTTACCTTTCTAGTCTTCCACTATGATGATTTTCTATATATTCTATATGTAGGTTTTACGATTACAACTATATGGATGTACTATAAAGTGTGATTTATGCGTTACTTACTTTATGTGTACGGAATATCTACCAACTAATGCAATTATCTAGATTCTAGACCTAAATCGAAGAGTAAGAAATGCCGGAGAGCATGCGCGACCAATTATAAGACCGATAAGTTTTGTTGTACTATATTTGCAAGAGATCTATCTATCCCTACTATTGCGATCGATGTGTATATCCGCTTTATGTGTATCACACACCTTTGTATATATTATATATAGTATTTAATTGCATACGACTTTTACAATATATATATATATATATACGAGTTTATATTCTATGTATACCGACAAATGCAACAAATATAGAATCGTAAACAGAGTTTATCCAAAGGTGCTTTTTTTAATGCATTATAGGGACCAATTTCCACTAATTCCACCCCCACATGTTCATAAAACATTTTGGCAAACGAAATTTGCTAAACAAATCCGCTTCATAATCCCACATAAAAGACATGCCAAACAATCGGGGGAATAACATTTCTGGCGATACACACATATTTATTATTTAAATGCTAATTATTGATTCTTGTTTAGAATCCGCTGGAACTAACATCTAATGTTTTGCTGATTATTTTCGCCGCCCCGAAGGTCGCTCAGATTTCTGTTCTTGAGTCGACATTGAATGCCAGCGGTCAGGGTTCTTTCCCCGGTGTCCGGCGGAAAGCAGCCCATCCCGTCGTTGTTTGCCATGCTGGACAGGATGTGACGCCTCTGCGGGTGATTCCGTCTCTCTAATAAACAAGCGCTGAGGTTAATTCAACAAAGGTGAGGCTGGTGGGTGGCGGACACATTGTTTGCATTGCGCGTTCACTTGGACTGGCCAAGCCAAAGCCATTAAATTAAATAATACCGGACCCCATGAATCAAAGGCCAACCCGATCCGATCGATGCCTGGAATATGATTGATTAATGCCTTTGGTTAACCTGTAATTACCTCGCCCATATAGGGTCAATGTCGTTTCACCTTGACATTTTTTTATGAAACATCCGACTTGAAGACTTTTATGGGGCGCATGCCAGCACTTAAATGAGTTTTTATGGCCAAGCACAGGGCATGTTATAATGTTGGCTAGACAAAGAATGTGAAAGTTTTTTATAAAATACCTGAAGATGATAAAATTAAACAACATTCCGCTTGGAATGAGGATTATATAGTATCTATTATGACAACGATTAGTTAATTTTAAAGTGCCAAAATAATTTCTTAGGATTACTTTTTCCTATGTTTCTGTTGTCCAAAAATAAAACCCATTTACTATTTCCTTTCCTATTTTAAACTACGATCTTAAGGTTAAGAAAAAAATCAGTTTATGCAAATAAAACAATCTCATAATCTTTATTCTTCTCATCATTTCGACAGATTCACGAATGTATTCGCTTAGCTATGTTTGAAATATTCGATCGCTGTCCACGTGAAAGCAAAAATAGTAGAAAAAAATCTAGAAAAAGATAAATAAATAAAAAAGTCTAGCTGGATGGTCATAAATAGCACGGTTTAGGCCATGTGATCTGCATATTTCCATGCCACGCGCATCGAATCCTGACAAGCGCCTGGGCATCGAGCTGCAGTGAAAGGGGCCTCTAGGACGAGGCTATCGTTTATGGATCAATAAATATACAATTTATCGCATTTAATTAGTTGCTATTGGTGTAAAAGTGTCCAAGTATCAAAACATGTTGTGCCGCGCGCATAAATTTATTTCAATCGCCACGAAAATAGGTTTTTACGATGTCTCTGTCAGCACCGCTCGCCGCCCCATTCGCCGGTGCTCTCCATGTTGTCCACGAGTAACTTTGTGTCCCGACGATTCCGAATTTTCCCCCACTTACTTACCGCCTATTTTTCTTGTTGTCGCGGGACATAATTTATGGGTCGCATTTGCCTTTTTGGCAATATCGCAAACGGTCAAGCGGAGCTATATATTTCTTGGGGCGAATTACGACTTTCTATACAGCCAATCGCCTTGCAGCATGTCACTCAGCCATCGACAGCTAAAAAGTATGCTGTATGATTTTCCGTAAGTCTTAATTCAGGGACTCTGCCATGAGAAAAAGGGCATTAACACATTTCCAAACCTCTTTGCCCCATCTGCAAATCATATTTCCCACTCTAAATGAAAAGATTGTATAAATAATAAAGAGAATCAGCTGGATTCGCAAATATTCGATTTATTTCATGCACTGTAATCACCGTGCGGTTTTGGGTCTGTTTTTCCCAATTGCTTAGTAACTAAACAAAGCGGGAATAGATGCTGGCTGGCTGGTAAGATGAGTAGGTGTTGCAGGTGAGCTAAGGAGCTGTCTAAACCAGTTGTGTGTGTGTACGAAAATGTCTATAAAAGCGCTGCCATAAATCATATATTATAGTGAAGAATTGCAGCAGCATTCGACGTCAACCGCTTGCACGAGATATCAATTCTGCTCTGCCGGCTTCTGCTATTCATGCCGATTTCAGTGGAATATGCTGTTTGATTACCTATAAGTAAGGTCAAAATTAAGATTGAAATTGAGAGATGGGTGTGGGTACGTTTATAAACATTTCCGACTGGGCCGTCCGAATTGTTTACAATTAAATAATAATAAAACGAATATCAATTAGAACGCGTGTGAAATACGTCAGACGCCGCGGCGTCCAAATTTAGTTAGCGGCTAAATGATTGTATTTTCTGTATTTGGTTTTGTTGTTTCCACCGCCATCAATCGACGGGGGCGGCGACTGAGTCATTCGGTCAAAACAATTCTCCGGCCGCAGGAAACTCGTTTTCCGAGTCCGTTTAAAGACAATGAAAAACGGAATACAAATCGGGGCAGGCAAATAGGAGGAAATCAATATAGACATATAGATATATCCGTAAATGGACAATAGCCAGAACCTACCTCGGAGCACATGTTCTTGTAGATCTCATCGGTGTCCCAGGGCCCGCGTTCTGGCAGGGCGATGCCACGCCTTCGCAGCTCCTGGACGCAGTCTGTCAGGTCGAAAATGGGCAGGGGGTCGATGCCAGCCTTAGCCACTTTGCTGGCCAAATACTCAACGTAGTGGGTGCTGGAATAAGATAGAAATACAGAACTCATTACTCATTACAGAGATATATTTGGATAATCTTGACCAATACCCACCGACACATGCCGGCATGCTTGTCGGGCACCTCGGTGTTGCACACAGTGTCCACCAGTCCCTGCGGCGTTTCCTTCTGCAGGGGAATGGGGCAGCGGGCCAGAGCCCTAGCCTGAGACGAGCTGCTGGACTCGTCCTTCATTTGCAAGGGCTCTGTGTCGAACTGTAACTTTTGCTCCTTCAGCAGGTACTGTAGCTGCAGGGGGATCTTGTCACGCAGATAGAAGAGGCAGTTGCGCGGATGGTGGGCGTGTAGGCCAAGCTTGGCGCAGTACGGCGACACTGTGCACTTGGCACCCATCATGAAGGGTCGGGCACAGCCGTAGCAGAACTCAAACTTGCACTGGGTACAGGTGAAATGCATGCAGCCGCCTCTGGCCAGCGAGTAGCGGAACTTGCACTTGGGGCAGTCGATGCCGTTCTGGGCCAAGTGCTCCTGCACACCCTGGGCCTGCAGCTCGGGATCATTTTCACGCTTCCAATTCAGATAGGCCTCGCAGGAGCTGCCTTCGTGCTGGCGCTCCCACGGCTTGCGGCACTGGGCACAGGTCACCGAACCGCAGTCGGGACAGATGAGGCGCTTCTGCTTGGGGCGGGCAAAGAAGCCCGAGGAGCACTGGATGCACCACTTAAAGTTCGGATCCTGCAGCAGGGTGCGGTCACGCAGCTTGCGCTGGAACAGCTCATGCACATCGGCGTCGAGGATGCTTTTGAGGAAGATATCCAAGTTGGAGAAGTACTCCAAATGCTCGTCCTCGTGCTGAGCCTCATTACTCAGCTCAGGCAGCTTGCAGAAGGGGCAGCTGCAGTCATTGATACTGCGATCGGTAATCTGGGGAAATATATATTTAAAGTATATATTATAAATCCCATTTGGATCGGACTTACTTGCACCGTAAAGTAACCTTTGGCGCACTGTTTGCAACATTTGTGGGTGCACTTGAGCATGGACACGATCTGGTTCATCGGATAGGAGCTCATGCACAGCTCGCACTCCTGTTGCAGCATGGCGATGGCCTGGTCCAAATCGGAGCACTCCCTGGCCGCCCATAGGGCCACGTCCTCCTGGAACTTCATGTTCACCAAGGTGGCGGCTATCTGGGCCTCAGCAATATTGGTCACCAGCTCCTGCTCGACATATTTACGGGCCAGCACCTGAAGAGAAGATTATACGGGAAATAAAATGACTCAAAACGCTGCTAAGTAAAATCTACGGCTTGTACACACCGCTGGGTCCTCGATAACCGGCTCTTGGACACTAGGATACGCCCGGAAGACGGGCATACTCAGCTTACGCTTTAACAGTTCTGCTCTGAGTGGTTCGGCCAGTGTCAGGTCCTCCTGCTCTTCCTCCGTGGCCGAGGTCTCGTAATCGTCGTCGGAGAAGCAGGTCTCGTGGTACTTTTTCTTCGGTATCCGTGGCTGGGAACGGGGCTTCAGTAGCGCCGCTGCAGCGGCAGCAGCAGCTCCACTGGTGCTGGGTCCATCCCCCAGAGAGGTGGTGTTTGAGTTGAATCTAGTGATGGCATCGCTGATGGATTTCTTGGTGGTCGGAGTGCTCTTCAGTGGGACTCGGCTGGCCGCACTTGCAGAGCTTTGCTTCTGCAGGTATTCCTGCTGTATTCGCTTCACAGACGAGATTCCCATGGACGCCGAGAAGGATTTGGAGCGCAGAGGAACCTTCTTGTTGGGGGGTGTGCCACTCGTACTGTTGGTGGGTTCATTTGTGGGCTTGGGTATCTTACTGACTGTGGCTTTTGTTGTCTTGGGTGTGCTTAATGTGGCGGGAGTCTTTGTGGCTTTAACAGATCCATCAGATGTGGCTGCTGGTCTACTAACTGTCTTGGTTTTCACGGGCGCGGTTACCTTTTTGGGTTCTTTCAGCGCTGTCTCGACGGGTGGCTCCACAGGTCGCGACTCGGAGTCCACAATGGGTGGCGCAGGTGTTATGGGCAGGGCGATGGGTTCCGCGACTGGCTCCAAATCAACTTCAGGGGGGGATTCAACCTCTGGCGGGATATCCAAGACCAATTTCGTCGCTACTTCAGCTGGCCGACTCTCTGAATCTGCTATGATGGACGGAGGCTCTATTGGTAGTGCCTCCACTACCACTATTTCTTGAACTGAAGGTACTTGAGGCAACGGCGATTCCGTTGCTAGACTCTTGCCTGTGGAGGAAACAACCTCAGTCTCTGGGGCCGGGTCAGCTTCAGGGTTTGTGGGCGTGACTGATAGAGCAGGTGAGGTGACTGTTTCATGGACTGGTGCAGGTTGTGTGAGTTGAAGATCCTCTTCATCAGCCTGGTCTTCGTCCTCCTCCATGATGTCCTCGATTTCGGTGCCCTCGTCCCCGGTGGATGCCTCCTCAATGAAGGACGCGTTTTCATTAAAAGTATTGCCATTTTCGCCTTCATAGTCGCCTTCCTCTTCGCCCTCGCTGTCATACCACTCCTCCTCCTCTCCATCGTCGTATTCATCTGAATACTCGTCGGAATAATCATCCTCATCGGTGGACTCGAACTCATCCATGCTGATCTCATCGCGCATTTGCTTGATCAGCCGCTGTGTGTCTTCGACTAGTTCGCTGAGGTTCTGCTTGGCAGGATCGCCGGAGGGAACGAATTCTTTAAGGACAACCTTGGATGTTTCGGATTGACTTGACTGCGAGCCAATACTTGCGTTGCTGCTGGACTTGGCTATTGAGGATTCCAGCACAGACTCGTCCTCAAGCACGAGAATTACTTCGTTCTCCGGGGATTTGGTCTCAACCCGGGGCTCATCGCTGTCCAGGCTATATAGTTCAGTGTCGGAGGCGGTTTCTTCGTGGGGTTTGGTTCCTTCGCTTCCACTGAACTCGGTGGCATCTTCAAATATTTCGTCAGATTCGGTTGGACTAACTGCAACAGCTGTTATGGCAGGAATATGAACTTCCTCCTCCTTCTCTTCATTAATTAAATGGTATGCCTGTTCCGCCACACCATTTTCAGTGGCCTCAAAAGCTGTCTCTTCCGACATTGAGGGTGCTTCTGCTCCTGATTTCTCTAGGGATTGGTCTACGTTATCAGTTGCTGTCTCCTCTTTTTCGACTTCATCAGTTGCTGGAGGTGTCTGATTGCCGGCTCTAGTTTCACTGCGAAGACTGCTGCTGCTAAGAGTTCTTACTGGAATCTTTGAAAACCGCTTCGGGCTCCGTTTGTGATCGGTAGTAATTAATGTGGTACTAGGCACTATTTCATTAGTTGGAGGAATAATGGAATCGGGAGTATCTTCAGCGTGAACTTCACTTGCCGAAGCACTTTCCGAAGTGTCTTCAGCCACTAATATTTGGGTGGGAGCTGGCATTAATTCGGTTTCATTTACCGCCTTAATGTTGTCATGTTTCTCTGACTCTTGGATATTTTCATTTAGTGTGGAAGGCACTTCTTCAGCAGGTTCTAGTGTGCTCTGTGCCTGTTCATTTGTTAATATATTCTTGGTTTCACCAATATCCAATGGATGAGAAATAAGGTTCTGTTTACCTGCATTTATTTCAACTTCAGTTTCAGCCTTGACTTCGTTTAATGCCGCTTGTTGGGTAGGAATTATGCTTCCATCGGTTACATCTTCAACTGACTGAATATTAGATGCTTCAACAGTAGAAATTACATCCTCCTTCGAAATGCTTTCTTTTTGTACCTCCTTGTTTTCATTTTGTTTTTGTTCAGCATCTTTTGGCAGGTGAGGCTGCCAATGGTTAATGGGTTTTTGACTCGATTCTCTGGATCGCATTTTCTTCGATTGTTGCGATCGCTTGTTTCTCCTGTTAGCATCTCTGCTCGTACTGGGCTTGTCATCAAGTTCAACTTGAGAGTCTGCTATATTAATCTGATTCTCAATATTAATTTCTTTTGTTGGCTGAACCGAAACATTAATCTCTCTATCAGCTTCTTTTATTGGCTTTTCATTTGTTTCGTTTACTGGTTTACTTGCAGCTGGGGATTCCGGCAAAGCAATTTCTAACTCTGCAGGCTCTTTATTTTCAGTCTTCTCTGGGCTCAAAGGGGGTTGCGGGGCAGCTTCCTGTTGCGACTCTAATGGTTCTAATTTTGGCTCTGCTGCTTTTGGAGCGACTTCTTTTGGCGCCATGTAGCTCTTAAAGACTATCCGTTCAGCATCTTCTAAATCATCTAATTCCCATTCCGCTTCGTGCCACCTCTCAGTTCCCCGATCAAATTCCAACTTAAAATTAGCTATTTCCGTGGCATAAATAAAATTAGTTGGAAGCTCTTCACGTATGGTAGCTTCCCTTAGGTTGGGCTTGATAACCTCTTCCATGATATAGACTCCAGGATCAACAATAGGTGGCTCGGGCTCGGGCTCAGGCGGGGGCGCGGGCGCGGGCGTGGGCTCAGCCAAGCTGGGCTGAGTTTTCACTTCTTTGCTCACAGGCTCGGTCTTTTCCAGAAGCTCTTGTTCGACCTGTTGCACCAGATTAGGCACAATGTCCTGAATATGCTGCCAAACAAAGTTCTTAACATCCTCGGCGGATCTTTCCTCCTCCTGCCCAGATGGCTTCAGCGTGCTGATGGGGCTCTTCGTTAGAATTCTCATTACTTCGGGATCCGTTTCGTACTCCAACTCCGGCTTGCCCTTGAAGGTCTCCAGCATGCTCTCAATGGATCGCAGTACTTCCTGATTCTGCTTGGCCTGATTCTGCTCCATGTTGCCAATGAGAATCTCCAGATTCTTCAGGGTGCTGTCTTCCAACTGGTAGGGGCTGGGCGTGGCATAGGTGGACTTGGCGGGACTGTCATCATAGAGGGGCGTGTCAAAGGGATTGGCTTGGGCGGGACCAGGACTCTCACCGGCCAATGGCGGCTGCAGGCAATCCAGGGCATGCGTGTTCAGAAAATCATGAATATCTGTGCGGGCGAATGGACGCGGAAGAGAGAAAGATTGGACATTATGGCATTGCGATTGACTGAATCGA
Organism: Drosophila anomelani; assembly: GCA_035045905.1. Taxonomy (NCBI): domain Eukaryota; kingdom Metazoa; phylum Arthropoda; class Insecta; order Diptera; family Drosophilidae; genus Drosophila; species Drosophila anomelani. The sequence continues at coordinate 709,036 of JAWNOO010000168.1, forward strand.
GGAGTCTACAAACTAACCCAACTTGGTGTCTGTGGCGGCATCGCCACTTTCATTTTCAACGCCATTCGGCGAGCCCCAAATGCGCATAAGAAATGGTTTGAGTTGCGTGCGATTCAGCTCCAGCAGCGCCTGATCCACATTACCTTGGTGCGCCGTCAGCGCGTTGACGATGTCGTCCCGCAGGAAGTTTCCCTTGGATGCCAATTTTCGGTACTTCTGTTGCCGCTGCTGAATGCAGTCAGCCACCGCCTGCCACACGTTTCCGCCTGAATTTCGAAGCGCCTCGCGCGCCTCATTCTGGGACACGGTTCCTATGGTATTCTCACCCCTCTCCTGACCGTACTTGGTGGAAAGGCTCTGGACGGTTTGGATAAGTTTGTGCCAGTTCTCGCGCAGCCACTGAATGGGATGAGTGTCCGGGGAGCAGTACTTGAGTGCAGCCTCCAGCTCCTCCACTGTGAACTTGTACAGCTCCAGCTCCTTCAGTATGATGTGCATCTCGGTTTCTGGATCTCTGGCGGGTTCGTGTTTCATTCCGAATGTATCGTGGGGCAGATCGAATGGCGAGGTGGCTTGCTGGAATATTTTAGGGGAATTAGAAGCGTGACTGAAGGACAATTTAAAAGCGAGACTCAACTTACATGCTGTATCATTCGAAGCTCATTAATAAAATTAGGTCGCCTGGTGACCTGTCCAGAACTATAGGGATCCAAGCCGTAGCCATCGTGGTATCTCAGATCGTTGGCACTGCGATACCGATCGTTCTCTTGTGTCAGCTGTGAATTGCTGCGATAATGGGGACGCCGCTCCATTTTATTGGGCTCCGGCGGTGTCCTGAAGCGATCTGGCACAACGCTTGGCACCTCATCTGAGTTCGAGCTAAACGGCAGGGCATCGTAGGTCTGGAAATAATAGTTGGATTGAGCCGATGCCATAATGTTGATATATCCCGTATTTACTTGTGTGGAAATGCTCTGAGGTGGCGGTGAAGTTTCCATTTCCGCTATTTCTCGTGGCGGTGTCCCGCCACAGCCCGTGGATACCTTCTGGGCCTGCTTGAGCATCTTTTCCGCTTCGGCCTGTATGCTCTCATCCAGCGTATTCCAAATATTTTCAACGGATTCTGGAACGGTACGGATGAGAGCGTTAGCTTTAAGGATGTGGGGTCACCGATGGATTCAAAGGATTAAAATCAAACAAAGTAAGAACGGCTTGGGTTGAGGTCTTGTTCTGTATTTCGTTTCCATAAATGCGTTAATTGTAGGGCTTACAGTTGATGGCTTTATTAGTGTACTAACTAGGTGTAGTCTTGAGTGGTTGGTTGTTTGTGTTTAGGCCTTGGTGCCCTCGAAAAATGATATTCTTTTTTGTATCCTACCTTTGTGCAAAAAGCCCTTGGCCATGGAGTTATCAGATTCGTTTTCTGACGAAGTTTTAAGAGTGGGCTTCGGGATTGTCTTGACGGGAATACTCGATGCGGTCTTGGAGCTGACAGTTGCCGGTCCGTTGGAGCGATTGGGTGCGGCCTGAGAAGTTTTGGTGGAAACTGACGTGGCTGTGGTGGTGCCAGTGTTGGCCTTTTGGATGGGTTTCTGGCTTTTCAAGGAGGACTTTCGCACTAAGGGGACTTCCGGCTTTGATGCCACCTTGATCTTGCTTGGCTGTACTGGTTGTGGCTTCTCCTCCTCCACTTTCTTGGATTTGTTGGGCTGCGCCGGCGGCTTGCTGGGCGTCTTGCAGCATATGGAGCAAATCTTGATGTTGGGCTCATTCACGAAGGTGCAGAACTCGCACTCCCATTCATGATCCGGCGTTGAGGGCGGCGGACCCAATTCGTCGGTCTCGAGGACGTCCTCCTCGGTTTTTGGAGGAGCAGGAGCTGCCTCGTCCTCGGCCTCGGGCTCACTTTCCGATGCGGTGACTTCTTCAACCACTTCCTCGTATTCCGAGTCACTCTCCTGTTGGGCCAGAGCCACTGGCACTGCAGCCTTTGGCACCACAGCCGCTGCCTGGGTATTCTCGTCTTTCATTTCGGGCTTGCGCTTCTGCTCGACTTTCTTCGTGGATTTGTGCTGATCCGCTTCCTGAAGCTTCTGTTGGATCTTGGCCTGAACCAGGGCCCTGGCACCCGAGCCCTCCGACTCCAAGTCGGAGTAAATGCGACTGGTTCGTGCTGAGTCCGTGGCTGGAGCTTTGCTTCTGGTGAGGGTCCCGCCATTGCTGCCCTGGGAGTCCCGTCTCTCCGGCAGCCACTCGCTTTGCACTGACTTGGCCACCGATCCACGCCTATCCCGCACCTTGTGCTGCCTGGAACCGTGGCCCCTCTGCTCCCCATCCAGCTCATCGTTGGCTATCAGCTGCGAGGCACTGGACAGGCGGCGCTGACGAGTCTGATGGTGTTGGTGATGCTGATGCGCCTGGGAACGCGAGGCACTGGTCATTCCCGACCGGTTCGAGACCAATGATCGGCGATCGTCCTGATCAGAGTCCTCATCATCTGTCAGTTCGTCATCAACGTAGCTACTGCGCTTGCGTCGCAGGGACATGGACTTGCGGCTGGGCGTCGGGGAGGCTGCGTAGCGAGATCGGGAGGCAGCTCTAGATCCGGCGGATGGGGGCATTCCTATGACTCCTGAGGTGGAAAATTGCTTTAGGTTATGGTACACTTATGGGTGGACAATCTAACCTAGATGCATCATCGGATAGCCGGGTGCCCCGGGATACATGTTGGGCATCATGCCGCGCTGGGTCATAAACACCGGCGGCGGGTAGTGGGGATGGTGCTGCTGTGGCATGTAGCCCTGTCCCAGATTAAGGGACAGATTGGAGTTGTTGAACTGCTGCTGGGAACCAAATTGGGACCAATCGTCGGGATGCCGGTGCTGGGCATGATGGTGATGCGGATGCTGAGGCCAGCCAGGATGCTGCTGGCTCTGCTGACAGCCGGCGCAATTGAGCTGCGCCAAAGATTGGGCCTGTGGAAAAGGAGTAAAAGGATTTCGTATATATCTGCTCCTTTTTTTGAGGCTATCGACTCACCTGTTGAATGCGCTGATTAGCCAGCCAGGCACTGCCATTCTGTGCCTCCGCCAAGGGACGGCGCTGGGCAGTGTTCAGATTGAACACCGAGGTGCTCATCTGACGTCTCTGCGCGCCGGCTGCCTGTCGTTGTTGGAGCAGCAGGGAATTGTGAAAGTTGTGTGAGTCATCCGAGAGATCGAAATGGGATGAGTTCAAACCGGATGACATGCTGCCGGAACGAAAATGCGAGGGCGATGGTGAAATGTTTGACCAGTGCTCGAGCCCGGCGCCATTCAAATGCTGCGGTGGGGGAAATGGCCAACGAGAAACAGAGAAAGAGAGGAGAGGGGAGAACGAGATGTGACGAGACGAGACGATATGAGACAGATACGAAATACACAGCATAAACAAGGACAAAAGTTTGTTTTAATAGGTCTTGAAGTCTTTTTTTTTCTAATATATTAAGTCTTTGTTTTCTAATATATTAAAATCCTTAAAAAATAGAACAAATTACATTCTCAATCTGATATTTTGTTTGGTTTAATACTGAATATTTCATTGTAAAATGTTTTATATTATGAACTCTGACTTTCTTATGATATATATTTCTAATAATTTGGGTTAATACCCACAAATTAATGTGCAAATAAATAAGGCTTCTGTTGTAAAGCCAATTATATCTTTCATATTTTTTATAATTTAAATATTAATAAAAATGTGAATATTGCAAACTATATACCCAAAATTGTTCATTGCAATCATAGGAAAAAATATAAGGAAAATATACTAGTTAGATTTAACAATATAAAATAAAGAAAAAAAGAATACAAATTTCGTAAAACATAGACTTCAAGACTTCAAAAAATCTACAAAATACCTTTATTTAATTTAATTTAATTTAATAATTAAATAATTTTAGTTTTTATGCTATGCAGTGACAATAAAAAAACGATAGACTGAACAATGAGCAGGTTGATTTGGAGGACAATGACCATATACCTGCTCGCTGTTAGCACTGAGATCCTGCCGAGCCTTCTGCTGGCGATATCGTTGCTGCAGGATGGCCATGCGATCCAGCGTAGCGCTGGCCTTACTCTTGATCTTCTCGAGCTGCACCGATGGCGGCCGCTGGATGGTGTCAAACACGGACTTGGGCGTTCCTGATCTCGAGGAACCGCCACCCTCGCTACGCGGCGGCTCTGGGAGAGGTCTGTTGTTCATCTGGGACAAGGATGAGGATGCGGAAGTAATTGTCCCGGGGGGCGTGGTGGCTCCGCCACCGAGCGTTCCTCGCCAGCCGCCGAGCGACTTGTGCGAGGGCGTCGGTGAGGGCGGCGGCAGCATCTGGAAAAGAGTTGGTTTGGGTGCCATTTCGGTTTCGGTTTCTGTTTCTTTTTTTTCTTTTTCTCTTTTAATAAAAAAGTATTCGAATTCAAATTCAAATTAAAATGTTCGGTTTTTCGGTTTGACTTTGGGGCGTGCGTTGTGGTTTTAAGGACGGTTTTATTGAAGCATTCAAATTGATGATTACAAACTTGGTACTACGAGTAGCCCCTCGCGGGCTGGCTTACGGGTCTAGGAGATCGTGCAGTGGCGTACCTGATCCTTGCGGCCCAGGAAGGGTGTCAGCAGGCCGCGTTTGCTGCGACGCGGTGGTGCCACCGGAGGCGGTGCTCCACCGCCTGCTGAAATCTTCGGGGGAATGGGTGGCGTGCCTTGCTCTACGGCCTGCAAGGATAAATTGAGTTAGTGCTGGACTGCTTCTTGCGAACGAACCCACCTTTCTCATGTGTTGCTTGCGCTTGGGATGCTTGTGGAACATGTCGTCGCAGGACGCGCAAAAGATCTGGCCGGCGCACTCGGAGCAAGTCACCCAGGGATTCTGGGAGCCGCACAGCGTGCACTTCAGTTTGTTGTCTGACATTATCATTAAAGAAAGATAATTAGAGAAAGCAAATATAGATTGATTTTATATCTATCTAAAGCTTAGCTAAATCTTCTAGTCACCTGGCGTCTTAGTCCGAATCACTGTGGTCTTCAGGGGTTCGTTGGAGTACTGTTGCTGATTGGAGAACTCTATGACCTCGTAGTCTGGCTCAGGGGTGCTCTTCGCCTTAGGCGGCAGGGCAGGCGCCTTGGGCAAACCACCATTCACTCCATTGGGCGGTGTGGGTGGCGGCTTTGGTCCGATGCGGTCATTCGCCTCGGTCTATAGAGAAGGGCAAAAGATGCAATTCGATATATCAAGGATTCGAAGGATGCTTCTCTGGCACTTACCACCCAGGAGGGCATGGTCCGAACATTTTTGTTGAGCAAATGTGGTGTCGTCATCTTTTGTCGTTTTGTTTCTTGGGAAGCTGATGGCTCGTTGATGTCTCGGTTAGCTTGATTGGCTTATTATTTGATCTAAATTGAAAAGGAAATAATATATACAATCCTATATACATGTTTGTCATTAAACAGAAAATCTGTGACCCATATCTGAATTTTTTGTACAATTCAAACTTCAAATGCAATTAAGCTGCCAAAAAAATTCGATGCATAAATATGAATATTTTTAGCCGGCTCACCCGAATTCCGGTGGCAAGGAAGTCCTCGGAGGAAGGTGCTCGCCAAAATGTAGTTTCGGGGAGGCTGTGCACTAAACCAAACGCAACCAGAGTTAGATTGCGAATAAACCCGCTAAATTTAGGCTAAAACACATATCTCTCTATGCATAGAGCAAATACAAAATATTTTTTCGGCGGGCTTGTTTATTTATGAAAATGCGAAAGAGGGAAGCGCTGTTTAGTGAGTCACTTGGCTGTCAACGTGGCTAAGTGGCCGCGCAACCGGGGAAATAATAGCAGAGAACATTGGGAAGAGATTGGATGAAAAAGAGACCGACAAGAGAACTATTTGCAAATTTTTCGAATTGAAGAGAAGTGAAATCCATTTTAATTTTTTGTGTTGTAAATTTTTTGAAAATATAAGTAAGGCAAATAAATAAGGAAATAATAATAATTGCATCGAGAAAAGGTAAGCAAAATGAAATAAAAGAAAAAATGTATGAGAGAGAATTGGGAGAAAGTTTCGTTTGTATCAAAGTTTATTTTCTCAGGTGATTCTCCATAATATACTCTTTAATTTTAAATATTGCCAGAAGAATAGAAGTAATTATTGAAAATATAACATATATTTTATACGTTATATATTTAAGAACGTATTTCGCAAATATTATAGCCCAAAAATTACGAAATAAAATTTTTTACATATTTTCAGGTCGAATATTAAATACATTCGATCTCAGTAGAGATACATCACCGAATAAATCATTGCACATAATTTTATGTTTATAGATTGCAGCTACATACTTAGAGTATATTTCGGAATGGGCCTTATGGCCGTTATAGAAATAATCGTGAAATAGTTAGCCTTTGTTTTCCAATATATCTCCAGTAACTCTTAGATACATTTGTGAATCTTTAGTAATTTTCCCACAAGGTCTTTTAAAGACCCGTACAAAATGTATCATGAAAAATGCTTGCTTACATTTATTGAATCAATGTTAGATTGATTTTTTGTTCAACTCTAATACATAGCAGCAGCTGAGTATATCAACTATATAATCTTACTCTTAACAAGAAAGGAAGCTAACTTCGGCTTACCGAAGTTTGTATACCCTGGCAGAGTTTAAACAAAAAAAAAAAATTAAAAACGAAATTCTGAAATAATAATTTGTTGCCAAATCTCAAATTTGATGGCAATGGTTTGAAACACGGCTAAGCTATGGTTTTTTTTATTTTCCTGATTGTTCCTATGTAAGCTATAGGATATAGTCATTTTCATGAAATTAAAATCAAAATTCAGAAATACTAAAATATGGCTAAATATCAAATTTGATGAAAATATGTTGAAATCTGACAAAGTTATGGTTTTTATACCCTTGCAGGGTATATTAGTTTCAGTCAAAAGTTTGCAACGCAGTGAAGGAGGCATCTCCGACCCTATAAAGTATATATATTCTTGATCAGGATCAACAGCCGAGTCGATCTAGCCATGTCCGTCTGTCTGTCTGTCTGTCTGTCTGTCTGCCTGTCTGTCTGTCTGTCTATCTGTCTGTCTGTCTGTCTGTCCGTCTGTCCGTCTGTCCGTCTGTCCGTATGAAACACTGGATCTCAGAGACTATAAGAGATAGAGCTCTAATTTTTTTTTCGACAGTATTTCTTATGCTTGCACGCAGATCAAGTTTGTTTCAAATTTTTACCACGCCCACTTCCGCCCCCGCAAATCATAAAAAAGCGTATTAAGCGTATAATGCATATTAAGAACTATAGTCTGTGTGATTCCTGAAAATTTGGTTGCGATCAGATAAAAATTGTCGAAGTTATTAAAGAAATAATTTTGTATGGCCACAAACGGATGCTGGCAGCATGCCTCATTTGGTTGACCAATTAGACCAACTAAATTCTTATTCTTAAATTCTTAATTCTTATCAGTTCTTGGTTGTGTTCGGAAAAGAATCTTATAAGATATTCGAGAAGCATTTATAATAAATGGTAATAATTATTAGCCGCTTTAATGTAATAATAACGCGTTTCTACACATATAGATACATGTGTATCCATTTTTGTATGCATGTGATTATATTACACTTGCATTTGCATTTGTCCGTTATGTTCAAAATTGTATTAACTGTTTTTTCTGGCGTCCTGACGCTTTTCTGGTTTAAGTATGGGTAGCGGGTATCTCACAGTCGAGCTCACTCGACAGTAGCTTTCTTACTTGTTTATTTTCCTGATTGTTCCTATGGAAGATATAGGGTATAGTCAGCCGATTTTCATGAAATTAAAATCGAAATTCAGGAATACTAAAATATGGGTAACTATCAAATTTGGTGAAAATATGGTGAAATCTGACAAAGTTATGGTTTTTTCTTTTATTTTCCTGATTGTTCCTATGGAAGATATAGGGTATAGTCAGCCGATTTTCATGAAATTAAAATCGAAATTCAGGAATACTAAAATATGGCAAAATATCAAATTTGGTGAAAATATGGTGAAATCTGACAAAGTTATGTTTTTTTCTTTTAATTTCCTGATTGTTCCTATGGAAGATATAGGGTATAGTCAGCCGATTTTCATGAAATTAAAATCGAAATTCAGGAATACTAAAATATGGGTAACTATCAAATTTGGTGAAAATATGTTGAAAACTGACAAAGTTATGGTTTTTTCTTTTATTTTCCTGATTGTTCCTATGGAAGCTATAGGGTATAGTCAGCCGACTTTCATGAAATTAAAATCGAAATTCAGGAATACTAAAATATGGGTAACTATCAAATTTGGTGAAAATATGTTGAAATCTGACAAAGTTATGGTTTTTTCTTTCATTTTTCCCTATTGTTCCTATGGAAGCTATAGGATATAGTCAGTCGATTTTCATGAAATTAAAATCAAATTTCAGGAATAATAAAATATGGCTAAATATCAAATTTGGTGAAAATATGTTGAAAACTGACAAAGTTATGGTTTTTTCTTTTATTTTCCTGATTGTTCCTATGGAAGCTATAGGATATAGTCAGCCGATTTTCATGAAATTAAAACCGAAATTCGGAAATATTACTAAATGGGCAAATATCAAATTTGGTGAAAATTGGTTGAAAACTGACAAAGTTATAATTTTTTTTCGTAGATTTTTCCGATTGTTCCTATGGCAGCTATATGATATAGTCGTCCGATCCGGCCCGTTCCGACATATGTACGAGTGAGAGTATATAGAAGCCTAACTGCAAAGTTTCATTCAGATACCTTTAAAACTGAGGGACTAGTTTGCATTGAAACGGACAGACGGACAGACGGACATGGCTAGATCGACTCGGCTGTTGATCCTGATCAAGAATATATATACTTTATAGGGTCGGAGATGCCTCCTTCACTGCGTTGCAAACTTTTGACTGAAATTAATGTACCCTGCAAGGGTATAAAAACTCACAACAAGAAAGGAAGCTAACTTCGGCTCACCGAAGTTTGTATACCCTTGCAGAGTTTAAACAAAAAATTAAAAACGAAATTCTGAAATAATAATTTGTTCCCAAATCTCAAATTTGATGGCAATGGTTTGAAACACGGCTAAGCTATGGTTTTTTTATTTTCCTGATTGTTCCTATGGAAGCTATAGGATATAGTCAGCCGATTTTCATGAAATTAAAATCAAAATTTAGGAATAATAAAATATGGCTAAATATCAAATTTGGTGAAAATATGGTGAAATCTGACAAAGTTATGGTTTTTTCTTTTATTTTCCTGATTTTTCCTATGGAAGATATAGGGTATAGTCAGCAGATTTTCAAGAAATTAAAATCGATATTCAGGAATACTAAAATATGGCTAAATATCAAATTTGGTGAAAATATGGTGAAATCTGACAAAGTTATGGTTTTTTCTTTTATTTTCCTGATTGTTCCTAAGGAAGATATAGGGTATAGTCAGCCGATTTTCATGAAATTAAAATCGAAATTCAGGAATACTAAAATATGGGTAACTATCAAATTTGGTTTATTTATGAATTTTTCTTTTATTTTCCTGATTGTTCCTATGGAAGCTATAGGATATAGTCAGCCGATTTTCATGAAATTAAAACCGAAATTCGGAAATAATACTAAATGGGCAAATATCACATTTGGTGAAAATTGGTTGAAAACTGACAAAGTTATAATTTTTTTTTGAAAATTTTTCGGATTGTTCCTCTGGCAGCTATATGATATAGTCGTCCGATCCGGCCCGTTCCGACATATGTACGAGTGAGCGTATATAGAAGCCTAACTGCAAAGTTTCATTCAGATAGCTTTAAAACTGAGGGACTAGTTTGCGTAGAAACGGACAGACGGACATGGCTAGATCGACTCGGCTGTTGATCCTGATCAAGAATATATATACTTTATAGGGTCGGAGATGCCTCCTTCACTGCGTTGCAAACTTTTGACTGAAACTAATATACCCTGCAAGGGTATAAAAATACCAAAATGATCTATATTCTACAACTGCACAGAACATAAAAATGCTTTAAAAATTCCACCCAAACACTCAATTTTTTTATGCACTAATTATGTGCATGGCGCGTCATTAAACTGTTACACAAGTGTATATAGCGGATGCCTTACTCAACATAGTTCGAAAGCGATTCTTATTTATCTCTTGTCAGCACACATTGCGTATACGTGTTAACTTTGGATTGCACTGGCATTGCGTATACGCAACGTGTTCACTTTGGGCTGCACTCCCATTGCCTCGCGCACTATTTTAGAAACCTTCCGCTGCTTATCCATAGTTGAAAATGTGTCGCACTGCGCAGCAATATTTATGAAAGCCGCCTGCAGTGGTCGGATGAGCATGAGCATGGGCCCATCCCAGCCTATCCCACCTCATCCGAATCCGCCTTCGCGTTCGCCGCCGCGTTTGCCCGGCGTCTTCGAGCGACAGCTGCCCTGGGAGGCAGCCACCGAAGCAAGCGGATCACACACGCACTCACACCGCCAGAGAAAAGTTTTTATTTTTATGGGAGAACGTTGGGAACTATTTTTAAACGTTTCTTTGGCTTGCCTATATTTGCGTTTATTTTATGCACCATTTTTCATTATTGAAACACGGCGAATTAACATCCAAAAAATATCAAAATTTGCATATTTTTTATACTTCGATTGGGTTTTTATTGATTGTTGAAACTGTGCGCCGCAATGCCTTGAACTTTCCCGTGGAGCATTTTCTGTGTTTAAATTTAGCCACTTTATATGTAGCACACTTTTTCACTTAAATCGATTCAATTGCCTGCAGCGTTCCTTTTTGCCATTGAACTCTGTGGCCAGTTTTGACGATTGATCCGCAGAGGGTTCGCCGAACACAGAGGTCACTTACATAATGCGATTTCACTTGACGCGTCGCGCCGCACTCAAAACTGCCACTGCCAGCTGGTAGCACATGAATATATATATATCGGGATATATATTTCTAATGTCTAGCCAGAGGGCGACATGAAAGTTCTGCTGCGGTCTCGTTCGGCGATCGTCTCCCAGCAAACTGAAATCTCAATCGGATGCTAAACAGCATTTTTACTGCAATCGTCGGACCCTGGTCGTCGCTCGAGTAGGAAGAAGTCAACGCAGATCTCAATTCTCTATTTCTCATTTTGTGTGGCTTTTCCCCTCCATTTTCTTCAATCTCCGCCGCCTGTCTTCTCTTATCTATTTTTAGTATTTTCGCGTTATTTTATAAATACATCGTTTCCGAGCCGTATACAAAATTTTGGCTGCGAGACGCTGTCGCGCTTGTGAATAACATCAATTTTTTCGAAAATTCTCCTCCCTCGTCTTCATTTTGTTGTTAAACATTTTGGCCAACGTTCGCGAGATGTGCATAATTTATCACTAAGTGTGCTGAAGAAACTTCCTGTATCTTTGCTGCTTTCTTGAATGAAACTTGTATTATTAACTTTACATTATTGGTTAAGATATTTATCCATGTGTGGCTAGGAATGATTTTCAGCGTTCAGAGAAACCTGCAGACCTTATAAAACCCAAAAGTACAATATATATAATTTAATTTATTGATGATTCATGCAGCTCAACCTCAAAGGAAACCCTGAATCTTTCATTGGGGCAGACCCCTGCCTTTATTATGATTTATATCAAACAAAGGCCATGGGGATCTCCTGCTTGCTAGTATCATGCTCAGGCAATAAAAAACCGCATTCATAACTCCCAGATCGACCAAATGGCAAACAATAATAAAAATATCGGCACGGGTCACTTGCTGCCAGTTCACAGGTGCAAATCAAAAGGCCATTTGGACGGAGATGGGAGAGATGGGTTCGTTATGATGCGAATTATGGAATTAAGGACCGCCCGCGGTGGGTTCGTGAGGGGTCCGTTCGGGAGCCACTGGTTGGTCTAAATATAGATACAATGCATAATAAATTGGCTGCGACAGAGTCAAAGATCGATAATTGCAGACACGCACATCTGCGGTCCCCATTTTCCCGAGTACCGCACATGGCCCACCCTTTGACCTTGGCTGGGTAGCTCCGTTACCTCCGTAGCTGATGCCTCTCGATTGACGCAAGCCGAGGTGGTTTCGGCCATGTCAGCTGTTCGCCAGCTGGGCGTAAACAACCCGAAATGCCGGCTCGCTCTCGCTGCTACCGGCGAGCTTTTCACGTAGAAAATGTGCAGTTTTCCGTTAGGAAAAACTAGACCGCCATGTAGAGAACATGTAAATTTCGGCACATTCGATAACAGCTGCTCGGAAAAGCCCAGGCAAATGTTAAGTGGAAGTTCTGACCATGTCGGCCAGCATTTTCCGGCTGCACTCGTGCAACGTTCCTTTCGGGCAATGGACGCGTGTGGAAAGCCGAAGGAAATTCACTTATCGCCAGCCCCGCATCCAGAATATTGCGTGTACAAAGGGGGGTGTGCGTGACTCCAGTGTGTGTGTGTGCCGAAAAAGTAGTAAGTCCCTTGGGTCCTCGACGGGTAGATGCAAAATACTAAACGCTAAAGAAGTGCCTTTATGTTTTACCGATTTTCCGGGCCTCCCTTTGCGTAATACTAATTAAACGGCTCATGAATCACGATCCAAAGTATCCTGAAAAGTGCAGTAAATGCTTTGCCTTGAAGAAGCCCAAGGCTAAGAGTTGCAGAAAGTGAATTACGAGTAAAAAAAAATTGCATAAATTTAAGGTTGACTAACAAAACAAATCCGTCGAATATTTCTTCGAAAACGTTGCATCCAGTAGTAAGATCGAATATAAGGTACAAGGTGGTGTCCCTGAAATGCGCCAAAAATTCTCCGGCTGCTGCTGAGTGCGAAGTTCACCTTCACCCGATGTGCATGCCATGCAAACGTATGAAAAATCGATACTTAATTCCTCTGCTGAAGCATTAGGCGTTGCATACTTATTAACCGCCAACTGAAGCCAAGCAAAACTGCAGGAAGTAAACGGAAAGAGGTGCCTAATCCAGACAGGGCATAGATCACACAGGCATCACAGGCAGGGAAAACCACTGCCATGGTGGACGCCAAGCCGCAGGTAGCCGCACCGGGAGCAGTGCCGGGCACACCGCCGGCTGGCTTCGCCGGGGAGCGTTCCAAGATCAAGCTGTTCATGGAACGGACGCCCAGCATCGGGGCCCTCAAGTCCAAGTTCCTCACTGTACTGGGCAACAGCAATGAGCTGCTCAACGGCATATCAAATAAGGTAAGAGAAATTGGGGCAAGCATCGTGACTCACGCATAATTAATTAATTTATTTAATTAATTTAACATATTTTTGGTTCAAAATATTTCAATTCAGATAATTTAGATTTAATTCCATCAATATTAAAAGAAGGCAAGAAAAGATTTTTGGTACCAAATTTCTTGCGATATTTTATTAAAAGGTCACAGGATCAGCGATTCCTATGTAACTTCTCATCTAAAATGTTTTATAGCCTCGGTTAATAGCCTTATCACGACGGTCTCGTGATGGGTCTCACGCACACCTCTAGGGCCGAGCTGGGTTAGCCTTGGTAATGAACGCGCCAAGAGGTGATTGGGGGTGACTCTGGGCTGGGCTGGGAGATCTGTGTGTGTGGGTAGGGTCGGGTCTATGCTGCAAACCGACTGACACTTTGATAGCTTTGTTGTGCTTTTTGTTCTTGCCGTTTCCGCTTTGGCGCTGCACTCGTTTGACCTTCACTTTGAGGCCCCAATCTGCGTTGTGCTCGGGGCGGGAATTGAAATTGGGTGGCGCATTCTCCACTGCTTCCTTTGTACTTGACTTTATCTTGCTCAGAGCGCTGCAGCCTCGTCCTTGCTAGAAATTAATTACATAGACGCCAGGCGAAGTGAGGGAAAAACAGGCAACAATCGACAGCTATCTATGGGATTACCATTACAATCATGGGATTTATTGATATACACGATACTTTTGTACCTTATAAATTATAATATCGACTTCTTGTGCTTGCAGCTGACGCTAAGCAGCAGCAGCAGCGACTCGGACTATTGCGATGATGACGAAGATGTGCCCAAGTGTAAGTATTCCTAGTATCACAGCGATACAAAAAGGTTAATTCATCCGATTTCTATTCCAGTTGACGAGAGCATTGACTACACTAAGATTGATTTCGAGGGGCGGCGGGTGAAGGCTCGACGAGCGCACGAAGAGATTATCTCAGGGCGTTATCGACAGCCAAATTTGGCGCCGCGTAAGTCTTGCAATTTTGTTCTTAAAGAACGAAATTACAAATTAATTCCGTAGTAATTAAAAAGCCCTTAAAGAACGCATCTAATGACGGTTATTCCCAACTCGCTTGCAGGTCCTCGCCTTGAACCATCGCGGGGCAGGCATGCGGCCAGTAAGCTGGGTGGACCACAGCGCTCGAGCTCCTCCTCCAGCAGTTCCGGCGGCAGCAGCAGTGACGACAGCAGTTCCATGTCCCTGCCCGAGAACCTAGCAGCCCGCTCTCATGATGTGAGCAGCACCACGCGCTCCGATTCTATAGAGTCGCGCCATTCCGGAGGATACGAGCGGGCCAGAGCCATAGCAGGAGCGCGGCGCAGCGAGATGGACATGCAGAAGGACATGCAGAGGATTGGTGAGCTGGTCGAGGCCCCGCCGCCACACATAGACGTGCAGCCTCCTACGGAGCCGGGAGGAGCGGGGTCTGGAGGACGGCAACAGTGGGCCGGCGGCAGTAACTCGATGCGAGTGCCGCCGCGCAGTCGCACCTCCAATAGTAGCACCCTAACCAGCCTCAGGGACGAGCCGGATCAACTGCTGGCCAGCCCAAGTATGGAGTCCACTGACTGGCGGCACTTCATCCGCTCTGAGTCGCAGAACTCGGTGCCATCGTGGGCATCATCTATCAGCCTGGACTGCCGGGCGGGCGAGGAGCCTGTTAAGGAGTTTATGAAGCACTTTACCGCCATGATCTTCGGCGGTTCGCCGGGAGCCATCGATTTGGAGCTGAAATCCGAGTTCGGGGTGCTTCTGCGGTTAGAGATTGGCCGGCTGTGGTTTACGCGCTTCCTCACCGAGCAGCGCCACAAGTCCAAGCGGCTCGACTCGGTCACCTTTGGTGGCCTGGCCCAGTATTTCGCCCTGGCTCTGTTCGAGTGCAGTGAGTGCGAGGACTATGCTCCGGCGGCTGTGCTCATGAACCTCTGCTTCCTCTTCTACCACGAGGTGGAGGTACCCGGCTGCGACCCGTACCGCGAGTACCTGTTCACCTCACTGCGCCAGCAGCCCATCTGGCAACAAGCGCGCTTCTGGAACGCCATCTTTCACGACGCTCTACAGGCAGAGCGAGAGCACCGTGGCCGGAGTCAACTGAGGCGTCAGCAGCGGCGGCAGCAGAAGCAGCAGCAACGTCAGACAGCAGCCGGAGCGGTGGAGGCGCCTCCCCCATCAAAGTCACCGCGAAAGCAGGGTGGCGGCGACTCCTCGTCAAGCTCGTCGCACCAGGCCATCCCTCCGGCTAGTACGGGCTCTGTTCAGGCTAGCCGGAAGCAGAGCAAAGCCAGCTTGGGTCAGCCCCAATCGATTAGGGAGCCAGAGGACATAGCATTTCGGCAACTTGGGTAAGAATGTAGCTCTAATTTAATTGAATCTGTGACTTATTTAAATTATATTTTACAGTGCCTTGACGTGCAACATGCACTCTCTTGGGACGTCTCAGGAACTGTGCCTCGACTTCCTGAAAAAGAACGTGGTGGCTCTCAACCTATCCAAAGGTAAGGAATAAATATCCTGGCTTTTCCCTATAATTAATACAGTTTTTCGCTGATCGCAGACAAAGCCAAACTAATCAGAGACAATATCTATCGAATGTATCACGAGACGCAACTTTGGGGAGCCCGACACGCCTGAGGTGATCCGTAAGCTCCGATTTCATATATAACCTATTTCATTATTCATTCCTTTACCCCTTTGACAGCAGTAACTATTGTGAATGTACCTAACAAAATCATGTTTCAATCTTCGTCTCAAATAAACCTAAACTTTTGTCTTAAGTCAACCGACAATTCCAAGCTAATCCAAACTTAAATTAGCAGATCAATGAAGTTTTATCTGAACTCTGAAGTTTTTACTCATGTTGTAACATTAAAGGAAGTTATTAAGTTGGTTGGTATTCTTGTAGCTGGCTTTGATTTCAGATGCGAAGCATAGATGAGTCTATATTTATTATCATTTCAGCAGTGTAGAAAAATAAAATTATATTAAATAAAAAAAATTATAACTCAACACATCTTTAAAGATTTATTCGTTTTATTTCCATTTTAAACGAAAATCACCATTCAGATCTTGAATCAAAGCTCGCTACAAGAAAACCATTTTCATCACTGAGAGATATTGGGGGCATCTAAGCAAAAACTGACATGTACATGTATCTATAAATTGTGATAATAATATTTTGTGATTACTTTATATAGACCTAAATACCTATGAGTACCAAAATTATGCAATGCAAGTAGCTAAAATATCGCAGTTTCAAGTTGTTACCAGTAAAGATCAATAAAATAAAAAGAAATAATATTTCGGTATAGTTTAATACATCTGAATTAATAAAAATTTGTCACTTAATAATTATGTATTATTATGACTATTAAATGGGCCAGAAAAAAAACGGTAAGAAACCAGAGTTTGTTCGATGTTCTTTAGGCTCCTGGGTTGGTATTGATTTTAATCATATAATATTATAATATTAATATTGGAATCATTAAGATTACGGCTGTCTAGAATACTGGTACTTCTTAAATTACATTTTTATGTAAAGTAAGATATGCCGATGAAAACAAACAAAAGAATGCTAAAATTTACATCAATGACCGGTATCAATTGCATTTTTATAAGCAAATAAAGAGAGAGCAGTTAAACACTTACTTAGATGCAAAGAAATATAATTATAAATATATATATAAAATTTACATCAATGACCGGTATCAATTGCATTTTTTTAAGCAAAAAAAGAGAGAGCAGTTAAACACTTACTTAGATGCAAAGAAATATAATTATAAATATATATATAAATATAAATATAAAATATATATTTCATAATTTCACATAAAATATCCCTTCAAGTGTGCTTTTATAGAGAAGACAGGTCACATATCGAATTCGAAATTTAAACATGATGGAAATGCTGTCTGGTGTCCCGACAGTAGAATACCCTGTACCATTACAAGGCGCGTGCCAAAATCATATGAAACAAAGAGAATAATAAGGCAAAAAACTTAAAAACGGAGACAAATTTACATTTACATGTCTTCCAAGTCAAGAGCAAAAGCGATAGCTTAGTGGGTAAATCTGCGCATGTATTTTTGTAAGCAATATGCCTGTGTTCGATTTCTTAGTATTAAATACTGTAATTATTTTGATTTACAGGGAAAAATTAAAACAAGTAAGAAAGCTACAGTCGAGTGAGCTCGACTGTGAGATACCGGCTACCCATACTTAAACAATTTTGAACATAACGGACAAATGCAAATGCAAGTGTAATAATCACATGCATACAAATTTACATACACATGTATCTATGTGTGTAAAAATATAGTTATATATTTAGTTGGTCTAATTGGTCAACCAAAGGAAGCCTGCTGCCAGCAGCCGTTTTCTTATTTCTTTATTATTTATTATTTCTTTAATAACTTCGACAATTTTTATCTGATCGCAACCAAATTTTCAGGGATCACACAGACTATAGTTCTTAATATACATACCGAAATTCGGGACTCTAGCTTTAAAATTATACGTTAATACGTTTTTAAATTTGCGGGGGCGGAAGTGGGCGTGGTAAAAATTTGAAACAAACTTGATCTGCGTACAAGCATAAGAAATACTGTCGAAAAAAAATTAGAGCTCTATCTCTTATAGTTTCTGAGATCCAGTGTTTCATACAGACAGACGGACAGACAGACAGACAGACGGACAGACAGACAGACAGACAGACGGACATGGCTAAATCGACTCGGCTGTTGATCCTGATCAAGAATATATATACTTTATAGGGTCGGAAATGCTTCCTTCTACCTGTTACATACATTTCCTGCCGGCACAAAGTTATAATACCCTTCTACCCTATGGGTACCGGGTATAAAAAATAATTTCCTAAAAGTGTAAAAAAAAAAAACGTAGACTCGTCGCAGACGGTAATCGTGACAACAAATTTTTGTTAAATAAAACAATTTCGAGAAGACTGCAGATTGGTCAGCTGCACCACTAACCAATTCCAAATGGAGAATATTAATTTCATAAATATGTGTACATAACTAAAATGTATGATGAACGTTTTGATTTAATTGGAGCCCTCTGCCTGGGCTGCCTCTTGTATACATAATTTGTATACAGTAAAAAGCCTCCGCTATTTATATATCTGTGTATTTTGATAAAACACATTAACGTTTTGAAAATGGTTTACATACCTTTATAAATTTAGGAGATATAGGGTTTTTTCAAATAGCTCCTCCAAAAAGGGGAGTAGCAAAAATTAAAAACAAAGTTAATCTGCGTGCAGATATAAGAAGTCTTAATCCCACGTTTGGTGTCTCTAGCTCTTTTAGTCTCTAAGATCTAGGCGTTCATATAGACAGACGGACAGACGGACGACCAGACGGACGGACGGACAAACAGACGGACATGGCTATATCGACTCGCACAAAATTATAATACCCGTGTACCTTTGGTACAGGGTTTAAAAATCTAAACAAAAATCGTTAAAACATCAATATTATATTATTACTTTTCTTCATATAAGAGTCCGATATAAGAAACCTTTTTTAATTGCAGTGCCTAAATATGGATTTATATTTCGACTTAAGCGTAAAAATATTTATATAGAAAATCGATCGAAGCTCCAAACGAGGAAACAAAAAAGTAAAAATCCCCACAAATTCTTATGAACTTCTTTCTTTATTAATTTGTTGCAACACAAAAACATAATTTGCTTAACTTCATTTTATTTGCAATTAAAAAGAAACAAAATCTGCATAGTTTGTTAATCGCTTGAACTTGGCTGGAATTCCTTTGTTGCTGCTTGTAGAATTGCACTAAATCGAGGTTCTTGAATACTTTCCAGTTTGAAAAACATAATAATTATCGTTATATTATCCGAGATTTTCATAGGTTTAACAATGAAATTTATTTAATTTAATTACTCTGTTATAATTAAACGAGCTAGGCATTTAAGAGTAAACAAAGAATTGGCTGGCGTGCTATAACATTTATAAATACAAACTAAATACACAACTGACGGAGAATAATGATCGCAATTACAAGGATTCGTAATGAAATAATATGATAAATATTAATAACTAATAGCAATACACAAGCCAGAAGCTGTAACAACAATTGTAGATGTATGGTTTGAACTTTAATTGTTTGATTTTTGTTTTATTATTGGGCCAGATATTTTCAGAGTTCAAATTGACGCTCGAATATTCTCCTCTTATAAATATATACAATACACTTGAAAACCTAAGGTCGCTATCTCGTTCGATATATAATTATATATGCGTTTGTATATATCTCATCTATTTAGGTAGGTGGTAGTTGATCTCCGACGCGGTTGCCATATCTTCGCCCTGCATATGGCTAGTTGTTGCGATCACAAGTTAGCGCCCCCATTCCTCGGGCTTAGTTCACGATGATCTGGAAGGTCACGGACCCCTTGCGATCGCGGGCGCTGCCGCTGTAGATGATGTTCTTGGCCCAGGCACGGCACTCAACGTCCAGCATTTGGCCCACGGGCGGCGAATTGAACTGCACGGCGACCAGGGGACTCAGATATCCGGGCTGGTTCATATACGGGTAGTAATATGACGGGAATCCCTGGCTGGGGAAGTACCTAATGTTCTGGAAGAGCTCCTTGTCCTTGCTCAAATGTCCATTGCAGCTCACCCAGATTTGGTTGCGCTAAAAGTTTAAAAAAATATTAGTATAGTATGAAATATGTATATCTGATAATCCTCAGCACTCTTTACCTCCTCCGGTGCCGTTCCGTTGATCACGCTCTTGAGGTCTTCGGGCATATCCTTCTGTGGCGCATCGAATATCTCCGGCGTCCAGCCGAAGATCTTGTTCAGCTTCAGGAATATGCAGGGCTGATTCGCCTTGTAGCCATAGTTGTTGGCCTTAGAGCAGGCGCCGAACAGGTCGGTGTTGAACACACAAACCTCGCTGGGGTCATGGGTCTGACCATAGTTGCAGTGCTTCATCTCCCGACCCTCGGTGTGGTTGTAATCTGTTAGACATGAAAAGTAAGTAAGATGACTCTTCTATATGATTGCAGGATAGCTTACCCCGGAGGAAGTCATCGATGAGCTCGATCCAGTAATCACTCTCGGCCGGCTTCTTGCCGTTGAACTCAATCACTGATCCGCGCTCCGTCTGTTCACTCAACGGACGGAAGCCCAGGCCGGGATTGGTGCCTATCAGCGAATCGTGCAACTTCCACTTGGGCTCCGTATCGCTAATAGTGGCCAGGAGACCCTGCATGCAGATGGTGAAGAGGGCGGCCAGAACAATATAGAAAATAGTATAGAAGAGCAGCAGCTGACCTGGAATGAAATGAACAAATTTAATATTTAACAAGAAAGGAAGCTAACTTCGGCTCACCGAAGCTTGTATACCCTTGCAGAGTTTAAACAAAAAATTAAAAACGAAATTCTGAAATAATAATTTTTTGCCAAATCTCAAATTTGATGGCAATGGTTTGAAACACGGCTAAGCTATGGTTTTTTTTATTTTCCTGATTGTTCCTATGGAAGCTATAGGATATAGTCAGCCAATTTTTATGAAATTAAAATCAAAATTCAGAAATACTAAAATATGGCTAAATATCAAATTTGGTGAAAATATGTTGAAATCTGACAAAGTTATGGTTTTTTCTTTTATTTTCCTGATTGTTCCTATGGAAGCTATAGGGATGCAAAAAAAGGGAGAGGGGAAAGGGGGAAAAATTTTTTTTTTTTTTTTTTTTTTTTTTTTTTTCCTGATTGTTCCTATGGAAGCTATAGGATATAGTCAGCCGATTTTCATGAAATTAAAACCGAAATTCGGAAATAATACTAAATGGGCAAATATCACATTTGGTGAAAATTGGTTGAAAACTGACAAAGTTATAATTTTTTTTTGAAAATTTTTCGGATCGTTCCTCTGGCAGCTATATGATATAGTCGTCCGATCCGGCCCGTTCCGACATATGTACGAGTGAGAGTATATAGAAGCCTAACTGCAAAGTTTCCTTCAGATAGCTTTAAAACTGAGGGACTAGTTTGCGTAGAAACGGACAGACGGACAGACGGACATGGCGAGATCGACTCGGCTGTTGATCCTGATCTAGAATATATATACTTTATAGGGTCGGAGATGCTTCCTTCACTGCGTTGCAAACTTTTGACTGAATCTAATATACCCTGCAAGGGTATAATAAACTTCTTTAATTTTTTTAAGAATTTAAACAAGGGCTTTTAATAAAAAAAATCTTTATAATTTGTAAGAAAATTATACTAAACCCATCTCTTCCTTTTGTTTCCTATCTGCAAACGATTTAATTGTCTTTTCCGGAACTGAATAAATGGCAAGATCTGGACATGAATAGAGGGTGCTGGATAGGGGGCCGGGGATTGCATAACCTAACGAGCACGCAGCTAATCGAACGCTTACGACGAATGCAGTAAATAAGGCCAGAGACAAAAAACAGAGAGCCAGAGACTTGAACGGGGACCGGCGTTTTTGTGTGTATTTCAATGTCATTAACATTGACGACTCAGCTAGAATTCAGTGGATGCGCAGTGTTCTGTCGGCTGTTTGTTACTTTTGCTGCGGATACCGGACACCGAGCGCGGGACGCCGTACACCGGACATCGGCCACCGGGCACCGGCCACCGGACTTGGCCAAGCCCACAGCTATTGCATTAATAAGCGACAACATCGACTATTCCAAATTGACAGCGACCGAGTCGACTGTTGTTCACTGGAGCTCAAATTCCCAAACAAATTAATCGTATGAATGACTATCGAATACAATGCATGGGTCCCAGTGTACAGTAGGAGACAAAGGCAAGAGGAAATTACTTGGGGTTGGTATTGACCTGGTCGAACACCCTGTAGCCTCTGGGGCCATCGTTGCTTAAGGCCTTTTTCCACATAAATTTCTCAGTTGCCCATTCAAATTTCATATGCAATTCTTTTTTAGTTACATTTTAAATTAAAGGATTGTCACTAGCTTTTTCCAAATATCATTTATCAATTTTTTATCTTTAAATTGGCTATTCATGAACGTAGTTTTATTTTCAAACTACTTTAATTTTTCACATTTCTTTATCCCCTTAAATAAGCCAATGTGCCACTGTGAATTATTTCTCCTTTTATCACAAATTCATGGGGTCAGCAGCAAATAGGGGGTGGTCTTTATCGCTTCGAAATTCTACAACACGAGCTATCAATTGGTAATCGATGGCCTTGGCAGTCGGTTGGTAACGACTTTTCCATATTTCAGTTTTCAGGAGCTCATTAAAGTTGCAGAGCCCCCGTCAAATGGCTCTGCCGCTGTTGCCATGTCCGAATGGAAATAATTGCGTTCAAGTACAAGGAAATAAGTTTGGCAATGACCAGAAGCAGCCAGACACCGGGGGCAGACTATCGGCCTGGCCAGAAGTATGACGCCAGCCGTCGAGCAGCAACTACCCCGGCAGGCCAATTCCAATTCCACACCAACCCAGAACCCACCAAGGTGGGACGACGCGACTGCCTGCGGCGTTTGTTACCAATATCCGATGTATAATGAATTCTTGTCTACATACTAACGTTTATATGACGGCAGAGTCCCCAAACATTCTTATGTCTTCGCCCAATCGCCTTTCCTACCGAAATCGATAAGTCTACTCCAGTTCAATGGCTACTCGTGTACATGCTATCGACTTGCATATATGCCAATCCGACTATATACATTTCAAGTCCTGAAAATAGGTATCCCATCAGCTGGCTAGATTAGTAGCCACTGTCCCAGCGGGTGTTGCATTAGCAGTAAGGTCATAGAAATATATATTTTCCCTAATATACTTTTTATTGCTGTGCGGTGAATTATAGTAAAAACTTTACAACGGTTAAATTAATTATACCCGCTACCCATAGGGTAGAAGGGTATTATAACTTTGTACCGGCAGGAAATGTATGTAACAGGTAGAAGGAAGCATTTCCGACCCTATAAAGTATATATATTCTTGATCAGGATCAACAGCCGAGTCGATTTAGCCATATCCGTCTGTCTGTCTGTCTGTCTGTTCGTCTGTCCGTATGAAACACTGGATCTCAGAGACTATAAGAGATAGAGCTCTAATTTTTTTTCGACAGTATTTGTTTTGCTTGCACGCAGATCAAGTTTGTTTCAAATTTTTTCCACGCCCACTTCCGCCCCCGCAAATCATAAAAAAGCGTATTAAGCTTATTAATTTTAAAGCTAGAGTCGCGAATTTCGGTATGTATATTAAGAACTATAGTCTGTGTGGTCCCTGAAAATTTGGTTGTGATCAGATCAAAATTGTCGAAGTTATTAAAGAAATAATATTGTATGGCCACAAACGGCTGCTGGCAGCATGCCTCATTTGGTTGACCAATTAGACCATTTAAATATTCTTATCCGTTCTTGGTTGTGTTCGGAAAAGAATCTTATCAGATATTCGAGAAGCAATTTTAATAAATGGTAATAATTATTAGCCGCTTAAATTCAATAATAACGCGTTTTTACACACATAGATACATGTGTATGTATTTTTGTATGCATGTGATTATATTACACTTGCATTTGCATTTGTCCGTTATGTTCCAAATTGTATTAACTGTTTTTTCTGGCGTCCTGATGCTTTTCTGGTTTAAGTATGGGTAGCGGGTATCTCACAGTCGAGCTCATTCGACTGTAGCTTTCTTACTTGTTTTTATTTTGTCAATGACACTCTAATGAGTATAAATAAATCGGCCTAAATGTAAATCATAAATCTATCTTTCCAACACAGAGAGGAAAGCAAATAGAAAATTTTCCTTTGCCGAATTTTTCTAATTGTTTATATTTTTCCAATATATTTATGTTACTTTTCTTTGGCATTTTCTTTATACTCATTTTCCTTGAAATATATTTCTGAATGGTTCTTTTGCGAGAATACGCAAAATAAACTTGAGAATGAAACAAAGTGAATATTCTAGGTAATGAAAGATGCCCAGCAGAAATGAGGGAAACCATTATGCGGTTTTTATACAAGAATGTTAATGCTGGAAGGAGCCGTGTGGCCATCATGGAGGACTTATCCAACATTTATATAAAAGTCAAACAAGAAGTCGGCAGCAGGAAGTATCAAGTTTATGCATAACAGTAAATGCGACTCATGAAGAAAACTTTATTTATATGACCCGACACCCACACCTGGTCAGTTGTGCAACCAGTCGTGGAGCGGTGCAACTCAGTGACCAAGTTTTAATAATAACACTCAACAATCCTGGCTTCGTCCTTCTATCCGCTCGTCTGATGGTGCGGTAAACAAACTTAAAGGGCCCGTGACCCATATAAAAATCGCCACTCCCTCTCCAACGGCTCCATCCCCACTTTCCCAGCGGGAAACCCAACCCAAAACGCAAAGTTTGCATGACCAACGATTGATAGCCTCGCTCCGTTCTAGACGCTACACTGGTCGTCACCCAAGTGGACCCACCAAGGCCGACTAAAGTTAATAATTTAGTTACGTGCTGGACGCACATATGGCCAGGATCCGGAGCAGCTCGGAAAGTGCTAAAAACTGCTCGACGAGTGCCTTAATTTGCGTAACTGTAAGCCGAGTAATTGTGGGAAATCGGCTAACGACTAGCACATGTGCAGCCGGAACTCATTTGGGTTAATGAAAGTGACACCCTAGATTATCTTTCTATTGCACTGTTTTGTTGTTGTTGTTACTTTGAAAACATTTTTAGCAGATATCCTTAGGGAGGAGGTTTCAAATCTCTTAAAACACTTATCAATTTAATATACATTTTGTAAAGAAATAAATAACCAAAATGCATTACTAAAATTAATAGCAAACAAGAAAGGAAGCTAACTTCGGCTCACCGAAGTTTGTATACCCTTGCAGAGTTTAAACAAAAAATTAAAAACGAAATTCTGAAATAATAATTTGTTGCCAAATCTCAAATTTGATGGCAATGGTTTGAAACACGGCTAAGCTAATGGTTTTTTTTTTATTTTCCTGATTGTTCCTATGGAAGCTATAGGATATAGTCAGCCGATTTTCATGAAATTAAAATCAAAATTCATAAATACTATAATATGGCTAAATATCAAATTTGGTGAAAATATGTTGAAATTTGACAAAGTTATGGTTTTTATACCCGCTACCCATAGGGTAGAAGGGTATTATAACTTTGTGCCGGCAGGAAATGTATGTAACAGGTAGAAGCATTTCCGACCCTATAAAGTATATATATTCTTGATCAGAATCAACAGCCGAGTCGATCTAGCCATGTCCGTCTGTCTGTCTGTCTGTCCGTCTGTCCGTATGAAACACTGGATCTCAGAGACTATAAGAGATAGAGCTCTAATTTTTTTTCGACAGTATTTCTTATGCTTGCACGCAGATCAAGTTTGTTTCAAATTTTACCACGCCCACTTCCGCCCCCGCAAATCATAAAAAAGCGTATTAAGCGTATAATTTTAAAGCTAGAGTCGTGAATTTCGGTATGTATATTAAGAACTATAGTCTGTGTGATCCCTGACAATTTGGTTGCGATCAGATAAAAATTGTCGAAGTTATTATACCATGTACCAAAGGTACAAAGGTATTATAGTTTTGTGCGAGTGCGATTTTCTGTAACAGGCAGAAGGAGGCGTGGCAGACCCCCAAAAGTTACCTAAATATTGGTCAGGACCACTAAAGGAGTCGATATAGCCATGTCCGTCTGTCCGTCCGTCCGTCCGTCTGTCCGTCTGTCCGTCTGTCCGTCTGTCCGTCTGTCCGTCTGTCCGTCTGTCCGTCTGTCTGTATGAACGCCCAGATCTCAGAGACTATAAGAGCTAGAGACACCAAACTTGGGATTTAGACTTCTTATATCTGCACGCAGATCAAGTTTGTTTTAAATTTTTGCTGCTCCCCTTTTTGGAGGAGCTATTTGAAAAAAACGTATATCTCCGAAATTTATAAAGTTATGTAAACCATATTAAAAAGCTTAATGCATTTTATCAAAATACACAGACTGTCCAAATTTTATTGCGATCGTGCCATAAATAGCGGAGATATAGGCTTTTTACTTTATACACATTACGTGTACAAGAGGCAGCCCAGGCAGAGGGCTCCAAATAAATCAAAACGTTCATTAAACATTTTCCTTATGTTCATATTACTATGAAAATAGGATTACTCATTTTGAATTGGTTGGTGGCGCAGCTGGCTAAGCTGAAGTCTTTTTCAAATGTTAGTTTTCACGGGTTCGAATCCCGTCGGCGACGAGCGAAATCTTTTTTATTTTTAGCAATTTTTTTTTTTTTTCCAGTACATTAAAATCAATTACAGTATTTAATACTAAAAAATAAAAAAATGCAAGCAAAGAACTATACTTAATGTTTTGAAAATGAAAAAATTCCTTATGCCTGCGGTTGATTCGAACCCAGGCCAATTGCTTACAAAAATGTATGTGTAGCTTTACCCACTGAGCTATCGACTTTGCTCTTGAATGGGAAGACATTTGCATTATATGTAAATTTGTCTCAGTTTTTTATTCTTATTCTCTTTCTTTTATATAATTTTGGGACGCGCCTTGTAATGGTACATGGTATTCTACTGTCGGGACACCCGACTGTATGTCCATCTTGTTAAAGAAATAATTTTGTATGGCCACAAACCGCTGCTGGCAGCAGGATTCCCTTTGTTGACCAATTAGACCAACTAAATATTCTTATCAGTTCTTGGTTGTGTTCGGAAAAGAATCTTATAAGATATTCGAGAAGCAATTTTAATAAATCGTAATAATTATTAGCCGCTTGAATGCAATAATGACGCGTTTTTACACATATAGATACATGTGTATGTATTTTTGTATGCATGTGATTATATTACACTTGCATTTGCATTTGTCCGTTATGTTCAAAAATGTATTAACTATTTACTATGGGTAGCGGGTATCTCACAGTCGAGCTCACTCGACTTTAGCTTTCAAACTTGTCCTGATGGTTCCTATGGAAGCTATAGGATATAGTCAGCCGATTTTCATGAAATTAAAACCGAAATTCGGAAATAATACTAAATGGGCAAATATCAAATTTGGTGAAAATTGGTTGAAAACTGACAAAGTTATAATTTTTTTTCGTAGATTTTTCCGATTGTTCCTATGGCAGCTATATGATATAGTCGTCCGATCCGGCCCGTTCCGACATATGTACGAGTGAGAGTATATAGAAGCCTAACTGCAAAGTTTCATTCAGATAGCTTTAAAACTGAGGGACTAGTTTGCGTAGAAACGGACAGACGGACATACGGACATGGCTAGATCGACTCGGCTGTTGATCCTGATCAAGAATATATATACTTTATAGGGTCGGAGATGCCTCCTTCACTGCGTTGCAAACTTTTGACTGAAACTAATATACCCTGCAGGGTATAAATATAAAATTTTTGAAAACATTCGTTAAATTTTTATACCCTTGCAGGGTATATTAGTTTCAGTCAAAAGTTTGCAACGCAGTGAAGGAAGCATCTCCGACCCTATAAAGTATATATATTCTAGATCAGGATCAACAGCCGAGTCGATCTCGCCATGTCCGTCTGTCCGTCTGTCCTTCTGTCCGTCTGTCCGTCTGTCCGTTTCTACGCAAACTAGTCCCTCAGTTTTAAAGCTACCGGAATGAAACTTTGCAGTTAGGCTTCTATATACTCTCACTCGTACATATGTCGGAACGGGCCGGATCGGACGACTATATCATATAGCTGCCAGAGGAACGATCCGAAAAATTTTCAAAAAACAATTATAACTTTGTCAGTTTCAACCAATTTTCACCAAATTTGATATTTGCCCATTTAGTATTATTTCCGAATTTCGGTTCTAATTTCATGAAAATCGGCTGACTATATCCTATAGCTTCCATAGGAACAATCAGGAAAATAAAAGAAAAAACCATAACTTTGTCAGATTTCAACATATTTTCACCAAATTTGATATTTAGCCATATTTTAGTATTTCTGAATTTTGATTTTAATTTCATGAAAATCGGCTGACTATATCCTATAGCTTCCATAGGAACAATCAGGAAAATAAACAAGATGGACATACAGTCGGGTGTCCCGACAGTAGAATACCATGTACCATTACAAGGCGCGTCCCAAAATTATATAAAAGAAAGAGAATAAGAATAAAAAACTGAGACAAATTTACATATAATGCAAATGTCTTCCCATTCAAGAGCAAAGTCGATAGCTCAGTGGGTAAAGCTACACATACATTTTTGTAACCAATTGGCCTGGGTTCGAATCAACCGCAGGCATAAGGAATTTTTTCATTTTCAAAACATTAAATATAGTTATTTGCTTGCATTTTTTTATTTCTTAGTATTAAATACTGTAATTATTTTGATGTACTGGAAAAAATAAAAAAAAAAATTGCTAAAAATAAAAAAGTTTTCACTCGTCGCCGACGGGATTCGAACCCGTGACAACTAACATTTGAAAAAGACTTCAGCTTAGCCAGCTGCGTCACCAACCAATTCAAAATGAGTAACCTTATTTTCATAGTAAAATGAACATAAGTAAAATGTTTAATGAACGTTTTGATTTATTTGGAGCCCTCTGCCTGGGCTGCCTCTTGTACACGTAATGTGTATAAAGTAAAAAGCCTATATCTCCGCTATTTATGGCACGATCGCAATAAAATTTGGACAGTCTGTGTATTTTGATAAAATGCATTAAGCTTTTTAATATGGTTTACATAACTTTATAAATTTCGGAGCTATACGTTTTTTTCAAAAAGCTCCTCCAAAAAGGGGAGCAGCAAAAATTTAAAACAAACTTGATCTGCGTGCATATATAAGAAGTCTAAATCCCAAGTTTGTTGTCTCTAGCTCTTATAGTCTCTGAGATCTAGGCGTTCATACAGACAGACGGACAGACGGACAGACGGACAGACGGACAGACGGACAGACGGACGGACGGACTGACAGACGGACATGGCTATATCGACTCCTTTAGTGGTCCTGACCAATATTTAGGTAACTTTTGGGGGTCTGCCACGCCTCCTTCTGCCTGTTACAGAAAATCGCACTCGCACAAAACTATTATACCTTTGTACCTTTGGTACATGGTATAAAAAAACCATAGCTTAGCCGTGTTTCAAACCATTGCCATCAAATTTGAGATTTGGCAACAAATTATTATTTCAGAATTTCGTTTTTAATTTTTTGTTTAAACTCTGCAGGGGTATACAAACTTCGGTGAGCCGAAGTTAGCTTCCTTTCTTGTTTTTTAATTTAATAAATATATACAAATTAATTAATTAATAATAAAATGCGTTAATAAAGGTGCCAGACAGTAAGTAAAATTAGTAGCAAAGAAATATACAAAAATATAAACTTTATAAAAATATTCGTTACATTTGAAAAAATCTATAGTGGCTTAATTCGCATTACCTAGGGACCCTTTCCTTTTTCATTGTGTACATGAGCTTGCGCCCATAAACGGCACTCAAAGGAAGCAACAATTATGACGCCACCGAGGCGAAAGCCCCAGCCAAGAAGGAGAAAAATACGGACGCAGACCAAGGATGCAACTTGTTGGTGTCTGTCATCATTATCCTCATTACCCAAGGACCACATCCAGGCAGATTAAGTGGATCCCTTACCCCTCCACATCGTTGTTCCCAATAAGCCGTCCCGAATGAGAGCGAAGTCCGTCTCCGTGGCGCCGCTTTTTTTGTTGGTGTTCGCCGCACCCTTTGTCAATGCGTCACCACCCCAGACACTGCCACGCACACACACACACCCTGGCCTCATCCTGCGGCCATCTTTGCTGTCCTCTGTGTGCCGTGGGCCTATAGCCTACTTTGTGGCATTTTAAGTGAATTAATTTCACATGTTAACGATGACCCGCCCACAGTAAACACTACAAGCGTTTAGTTTACTGATTATTTTTGGGAGGGGCAGTGCCCCATTCCAGAATAAAAATTTGTATTCTTCTTTTTTGTTCTCGCCAAATTGGAAATTGCCGATTACTTAGACTTGTTGGACATAGGCACACAACAGCATTTTGTTTATGCCGAAACATTTCTGTTTTTGTTATGTGTTACATGGCAGGGTTTTATCAGGGAACTAAAAATGCTACAGTTATTTTTGGAAATTTATGCAGCTTATAATGTTTATCAGAGCGGATTCATACGAGACGAAGAGTAATAAAAAAAATAATTATGAATTACAATTCTTGGAGTCACACAGTCATACAACTTATTAACATGTATCTTAACTTTAATTTAATTATTGGAAAATATCGTGATAATAAAGTGAGACTATAAATTCAATATTTCTTTTTCAAATAGACTTAAAGTTGAATATAAGATGTGCAAATAGATAGTGAATTCATTGAATTAAAATAGATAATTAATTAAATTAATCTCTGTCTAGGCAAATTAGACTAGTTTCCTGCGCTTTAATTCAATTGTTTGTTATCGCTGACTTTGTCGCTATCGTGACAATTAGTTAGCAGCGTGTCAATGTAAGCAGTCGGCGGGGGGCGTGGCGGGGCTATTGATGGGGAAATGAGATGTAACTGAAAAAATCCAGCTTGAACTGGTTTCAGAAACTGGATACGGCACGGATTTAGTTAAAATTCGTGATGCATTATTGTGGACAGAGCTTTGTGGACAGAGATTTAGTTAAAATTCCTGATGCATTATTGTGGACAGAGCAAACAAAATTTCTTTATACATATTTCTAAAATTGTAAAATCTTAAATTTTAACAAATTTTATTTTCAATTTATAAAAAAATATAAGATACATATTTAGAGACAAATTGGTCAAATTTACTCATAAAAAATTATAATCAAATTGTAATGTTCGTATAAATATACATATTTTTTAAATATTATAAAATTACTTGTTCTTTTTTATTTTATTTTTTTCATTATGAAAGTATTTGAATGCATAAGAAATTAATCTAATTTATAAGCAACCTCAGATACTAATTTCTTTAACATTCGTTGAAGCAAATCAGAATGTGTAACAAAGCGAAAGCATTTCCAAAAACAAAAATAAACAAAAACCCGATAAACCGGTTCACCGAGAAGGTTTATCCCCAGCGAAAATACGAACAAGCTATCTCAAAACCAAACAACGAGTTCTCATTGCGTTAATTAATGAAAACCAAAGCTTGAAATCGGCTCCCAATCGAATTTTCTGTGGACATTATAAAGTCAAATATAAATGGTCTTCCCTTGCATTCCCATCGAAAACATCAATCAGTTGGTTAAAGGTGAAAAGTATTGTGGAAAATTCTGCCCAACTAATGCACTGCACATGGCAAAAATTGCCGAGAAATAAGCAGAGGGGGGCGAAAGGACTTGCAGCACGAGTTTTGTTTAATGATAGACATTAAGGGACAGGCAGGCCAAACAATTTTAGCCCTGAACATTGAACAAATACTTCATTAAATTGCCATACACATACCCAACGGCCATCTGCTCTCTGTGGCAGGTGTGTCAACAGGAGGGTTAAGTTCTTTGGGGCTTGGCTTCTAAGGCGTACAAAGTTAGAATTAGACCGAAAATTCGGAATTAACATAAAAAGTTATTAGAGATATGTACGCTAATTTTGCAAATAAATTATACATCAATTTGAGCATTTCGATAAACCCGAACAGAACCCGCAGAACGGCCAACTTAATGAAAAGCAAACATGTGACGTCAAGAGAACTTTTCAGCGTTTTCTGTGTGCCCCATTGAAAACCCGATAAGGCAGTCGAACGTTGGGATCCACTTACGTGCCCCATATACCCAGAGATATGTACACATAACTCAACAGAAATTCTAGTATTATGATCGACAGCTCCGTGAAATGTTAGTATCATTTCAGCATTCCTCTCTCTCTCTATATATATACATATGTATATATTTTACTCTTTTCTCTCTGTGCAAAACCTTGAATTTGTATACAGACCTCATTATAAAAGGCAAATATAATATTATAGGCGATAAAAATCGCTCTCCTCTGTGCCCATCCCATAGAGACTTCCACGTTCCCCCCTTTTCCTTCTCGGCGGACGTGGATCCGTGTTCATTTTCAAAAATTACGAATTTGCATTATCGCTGAAATATGCTTCCTATGCTTTGGGGCCAGCAAACCGAATCAAAAAAGAAAAAAAAAACACAGAAATGAATATGGTATTGGAAACGTACTACTATAAATTCCATTATTTTTCAAATTTACTTAAATTTTTTTTAGATTTTTCTCTTATTTTAAAGACCTGCCACATTGCTCGTGCCTTCACCAGATCCAAGTCTTGCCTAAGCTTTTAATGGCAGCAATAAAAATATTTTTAGAAGTACTCTAAGTAATTAGACTAGATAAATAAGTAGAGAGATAGGGTATAATGCAATTCAAATAAATTTAAATGAGTAAAAAGCAGGACGACACATTCCTCAACATTCGTTTTAATTTTATATATTTTTTTTATATCAAACTTTAAATATGTTCTGTTACTGAGATCCGGTGTTCTCATAGCCTTATACTTGGGACCTTATAGCTTTCGTTTATCTTGTTTTATGACGTTGACTAAACATTTCCCAGTAACCGCACTGGAGATTTCCGAAACAGCCTCTCTGCCTCGGATGCTACTCACAAAATGACTCGCAAATCAACTGATAAGCGATGTTTACAAACACCCCTCTTCTATAGTTTTCATAACCAAGTGAACAACATGTGTGCATATGCAATAAAGAATTTTTGTTTCTATGTACTCAACAAGCGACTACCAAGTGAGTGTGGATAACTCATCTCAGCCTATATTTTTATGGTTTTATTGTCTCAGAAAGGTTTATTTTTTGGATCATATCGCTTAGGATCCACATGTTGAATAATAAATAGGGAAGGAAATGAATGTTTGGTAGAGTATATTTTAAGATGACATACAAATTTAATCAAAAATATAAGTATTGAAGCACAATAATGGGAATTTAAATAAAGCAAAAGTTACCACTTTTTCACATTAATATTAGGCCAAAAATGTTAATCCTTCCAATATTACTAAAGATTACTAATTATTCATTTTCATATTTTAATGGTTTAAAATATTGAATGCCTATGGTTCTTGTTCATCAATTCTTAAAACGAAAATCAATAAATAAATTCAAGAATAACTTTAACATAAATTTCTTTTTTTCAAGTTCACTTACTCCAGTTCTTTCCTGTCCGGCCGAAGAAGGTTCCTTCCTGTGGATCGTAGATCATCTGGCCAAAGGTTTGCTTCTTCGCTGGCTGCGGGAATTCGAATTCACCCTTGGCACCTTTTCCGTTATTCTTTGACATTTTGGCGCTTTTCCTTCGCACTTGTTTACGGTTATAGTTTTGGATTTGAAAATTTGGTTAATATATTTCGTTGATGACGTGGACGGTGTGGCGCGGGGCGAAAGCTATGAAAACTGATTTATGTATACGATTCGCTGTGTATATGCGATGATTCAGCAGCGGATAGTATATTCTTTTTTATTTTCGCACTCGCAGCACTCTTGGGTGTATATTGAAAAACTTGTAATTATGCAATTAATGGCGGTTCGAGTACACGGATTGTTTAGCAATGTTGTAACTTTAATTCCTACGTGAGCTGGGTGTTATTCCTGGGCGCGAAAAGCCAGAACGGAGGCACACAAACAGACGGTAGGGGAGATACGAGAAGTTTGGGGAAACTCTCGGACTCTTCCTTGGCTGCGGACTCGAGGAGCTTGCTGCGTGTTGTTGCGCTCTCGGCGAAAGATCACCAACTAACCGAACGCAGCACAGCGAAAACAACGCCGACGCGGTCTTCGCCACTCAACACTCACACACGCACACGCGCCGCTCTCGGTGTGGTACTCTCCCACCAAAAGCTCCAAGATAATAGGGGCTCCACTGGGAGAAAAGTCAGTAAGTTGGGGCATGCCATAGCTTTGTTCTCTAAACTTGCCACAGTTGTTACTTGAGTAGGAATGAAAGGACTTTAAGAATAACCCGCAACTTCACTTCAATAAAACTTTTGCTTGAACTCAAATCAAATCAATCCTAGAAATCAAAATTTAGATTAAAAGACAAGCCTTGTTTAAGAGAAGCCCACGGGTCGTATTAGTACTTTTTGATGGTATAAACGTGCACCTGCATTTTCATTGTACGCATTTTGCTGAAGAAGGAAATAAACCAATTAAAACAGTTTAAGATCTCTGGTTTTATTCGAAAACATATATTTTATTAAATCACCGTGATATCTTCCTTCGTAAAGTATTTGTATAAAAGTTAATAACGAAAAATGCATTACTTGGGTAGTTTTAAATAATAATTTATAGAAATCTACTAGTGTACTAACTTCCCAACAGGGGATGATTTCCCTGTGTTCGATATTTCAGCTGATTTATGCGGAAAACCATTTAATCTGCATTTCCTGCAGGTGGCATTTCCCTCAGTGTGCCACTGACAGCTGTTGAACGTTTTCGACACTTTGCCAAGCAACACGGGAAAAGGCCAAAGCAAAAGCTTCTTGGCCGGGGGGGCTGTGGGTGGCAGTGTTGTTGTTGGTGGTGGTATATCTGAGTGTGCTCGGTTTCATGTGTGTGTGTGTGTGTGTGCGCGCCTTACCTTGTCTTTCTCTCGGTCTCTCTCTGTGGCTTGCTACGCAAATAGAATAAATGATTGAGTGCAGACAGCGGCCAGACAACAACACACTCGGAGGCAGTTGCTTGGGCCCAGTCCCAGAGTTTTCCCCAGTGCAAGAGGCATCTTAGAGTCTAATGGTATTCTGCCCCCTCAACCAGCTACCTCATGGATGCGCCCCTGGCTCGTATACATTTCAATGTTACAACGAAAGCACAAAGAAAATCGCACGCACACTAATCCGCGTTCTCCCGCTTAGCCGCCCTCCCTGTCCATCACACTGACATGCGCCGAAAGTTGAGTACGTTGGCTCCACACCACCTCCAGCCCACTCTACCCCATTCCGCACTGCTCGCATGCTACGCTTTCTCATTATGCTTAATTTTCCTCTCTCTGTTGTACTTTTTTTTATGCTCACTCAAACAGTTGGATCATTTTTTCGGCTGCTCTCCGTTTCAAAAATTTCCACGCGGAAAACGGGAAAACTGGGCTATTGCTCCCACTGCTGCACTCAAAGAAACACTTTTCGTTTGGTCAGTATATTTTTGGAAATAATTAAGAAATTATTGTGGATTTATTTCTAATAAATAATCTTTATGATTTCGTTTTTAATATTTTTTTAATCAAGTGTATTTAATTTAAATTTTGTTACTAATTTGCTGATGATTAGTCCTTTAACATTTCCATGGATATATAAGGATATATATTTCGTGTCTCCTAATTTGTATTTGGGAAGTTCCTACTTTTCTTTGGGGTCGTATTGTACCTCCTTCATAATTATTGTATTAATTTTCTGATGTTTAGTCTGCAATCCTTACAATTACAATTTTAAAATCGAAGATAGTCTTAATATTTTTCAGCATTTTCCTTTCTCTTTTCAGTGTAAGGACCGTTGCCAAGTGTCAAGCACATTTGAGATGATTAATTCCCATAAACGAGCATTTCCTCCTGTATGACCCCGCACATCGGGAACCCCCCAACTCCATTGAAATGGGTTGCCATTGCCAATTTTCCGTCTTCTTGAACTGATGCTGCTGATTATGGATAAATGGATGCACAAATAAATGGATACGGCTTTATGTTTGTGTATCTCTGCGCTTCACTGTTGTAATAATCATAAGTTGATTAAATTACACTTGACAACGCCAAAGTACGTTATGCCGACATCTCAATTGTAAGTCGCAATTGCTGCAGCTGAGTTTATTGGGTTCTCAGACAGGACGAGTTTATGGGAACGGGAGATTTGGGCCAAGCAAAAGTGTATCTTTCAGATACATTTTTGTTATCTGAGCTCGACTAGTTGGGTTTTATCAAAAATTAAACATAAATCATTTTGTTAAAGTCTATAGAATGCAAAAAATAAGAAAACTATCTATTTTGTATAATTTTACTTAGCTAACAAATATTTAATTTAAATTTATAAATATATTAAAATAAAAAAAAAAATTCTTTAAAATATCTGCTTATGCCCATAACTATATTTCCCAGCTCTCTTATACATATGTATGTTCGGCATAATTCTGAATGTAGCTGCCTATGAAAGAACCTCCCTTGTTACTTGCTTTAAATTTGAACTCTAAATTAGCAAATGTAATTATGCCTTCCACTGTTTTCCTACAAATATCTTCTGAGAACTAGTTTATCTGGTCTGAACCGATTTTCCAGCCAATTTCTGTATGCGTGACAGTGCCGATCTTTCAATCTCAGAGAGCTTCCTCATTAGAGATGCGTTTTGATTTTTCCATTTAGCGAAAGACCTTTAGCGGTTATCTGACTTCGTCATCGGATGGGATAAGACAATATATATCTGTCATTCAGCTAATTAGCTTTCAATTAGAGGCTAGACATTGTTGTCATTTATGCACTGAACCGGCCACAACAATTACAGTTCAATGGAATTGCACGGGATCGAAGTGATCAGAATGTGAAACTGATCTATTGACGTCATAGTAATTCCTTCCGATAGAATAATTATATGATAATGGTTTTGGAGATATATTTAGTAGCAACTATACAACTATATACAACTATTTAAATATATTTTTGTTAAATGCAATTTGTTAAAACTTAATTAGGGCAAACATCTACAACGTGAAACGTGCTTGTGCACATCACAAATAAAATTCTATAGTCAAGTGCTTATTTGATTGCTTTCCCTGAGAAATATTTAAAAATAACCATATATCAAAATGCAAACAGCAGAGTTTGGTCAATGATTTCCAATGACGCAATTCGCAGACTTATTCCTTGGCTCGATAAGCACTAAATAAATGTACCAGCTACGAACAAATAAAATAATTATGATTATTGAATAGGTTTGGTTGGAAAGCGAATCAATCTGGCTTTAGGTTTTGTTTATCAGTTGGCTTCCCGAGGCGGCTGACCAGTTCCAGGTGTGACGGCAGAGATTTCAGAGATACGCCTTTATTATCGGCCCGTTCTCGTGTCCCCTCGGCGTTAGCTATCTTATCACCCCAGGGCAATAATTACGTTCATGGAGAACCAAAAGTATGCCATATGCCAGCACAGAATAAGGTTGCTACCAGACCCCAAAATAGCTCAATCAGATCATATTGTTAATCCCCTTAATTTACGAATTAAATACTTCAATCCGAATAGATTTCTCTACAACTTACATTTTATTTTTATTGAAAAAGATTTGAAAGCGATTTATCATGTCTCTTAGCAGTTTCAATTCAAGTAATTTTTACATCATTCTCTTCGTACATCTTAAATACTTTAAACTTACAAATTAACCGCAGCTCAGCGTTTCCGTAGCCAATTTCTTTATATTTTGTTGTTGACAAAGTGTGATGTTGAGAGCTTTCACTTTTGACTAAGAAATGTGTAAATATTCTGAATCTATATGTAATTAGTAAAAGTGGTTATTTTTTGTCGACAAAATTGGTCTGTTATGGTTAAATGTATGGCAGACTCAAAAATGTAATCCGTAAAATTTCGATATAAATTGTATTATCTAAGGATTCGATTTAGTTGATGCATCGGAAATGGCAGTTTGGATTGATTGTTATAAATTTGTTGCATTTGTTTGGGTCGAAATGAGATTCACGTCTGGCTACTACGATCGATCTCTCTAAATGGTTTCCTTGGTGTCTTTTCGTTATAAACTAATGTGAAGAGTGCATAAAATTGCTCATAGTTCAACATTTGTATATTTTAGGCGGTATATATTCTTGCTAGGCGAAAATTTTCTTGCGAATTAGTTAATCCATGTTAAATGTGGTAAAAAACAATATTTTACAAAATTTTAAAATTTAGAAAACAGAAATTTTGAACATTTATAAGCAACCATAAAAACATCTAAATGGGGTGTCTTGTCTGTTAGGATTGTCTGTCATCGCCTTCAGCGGTCTCTACTTCACTCCATTTAATGATTGTTTCTCCTCAAATAATCTTCTGTTATACATTATGTAATGGTTTAACGTTTAAAACAATTAGTCGATCAGGAGCTCATAGTGCACGGAACCGATTCTCTCCTTACGATCGTGGATAATGTTGCGAGCCCAAGCCTTGCACTCGACGTTGATGATGATGCCGCCTGGATGGAAAAAGGGCACACGATTAAATCAATGATTATCGATAAACGCCGTCTACTCACGCTTCGGACGCTGAAAATGAACGGCCACCAGGGGACTCAGGTAGCCCTCGGAGTTCTGGTAGGGATAAAAGTAGCCGGGGAAGCCTCTGATCGGTAAATAATTGACAGCACCAATGTTTTCCTGGTCAGCTGGGTTCTCGCCCTCGCACGACACCCAGATTGTGTTTAGCTGGAAGAAATCCGAATATTAGCACAAAGACAAAAGCTTCGTTCGCCTCTCAGCTAACCTTGTGTGGCTGGGTTTTCTCCATCTCCCCGATGTAGGTCTTCAGGCTCGAAGGCATGGACTCGGGCAGGTCGCGTGAATCGTTGTAGTATTCCGGTATCCAGCCGTAGATCTTGTTGAGCTTCAGGAAAATACACGGAGCACTCTTGTGGTAGCTGTAGTTGTTCTCCTTGGTGCACGGCGACCACGACTTGATGTCGACATCGCACACCTGACCCTTTGGTGGCGGCTGGTTGTAGTCGCAGTTGTAGATGTTCTGGCCACGGCCAGGTGTGAGGCCGGGCACTTTGTAAACTGAAAAGGGTGAAGGGAACACACATTAGTATAAATATTTGAAATGTTTACAGATAATTTGCATCATTAACAGAGTTATTTCTAATAAACCTGCGGATATCCGAGTCACAAGATCACGTTGGTATATAATTCATTATATCCAACGTCTTGTTTACAACCGACATGATATTGCTTTGCTAAAATGATGATTCAGTAATCTCTTACCCGCAAGGAATTCATCGAGGGAGTCTGTCCAGTGCTTGTAGTTTTCGTGCTGGGTGCCTTTGTACCAGATCAAGGTGCTCTCCACGTTGTCCACCGGGGGCAAGGGGCGAAAACCCAAACCTGTGATCATAAACATTGATTAGAGATGCAATTTGGAGGCCATGAAATCACCAAACTCACCTGGATTGGTGCCGATCAGGGAGCGGTCAAGTGTCCATTTGGGTATACGAGGATCGAGGGTTTGGAAGAAGGCCCACATGCAGATGGCCACCAGAGCGGCGAGTACTCCGTAGAAAGCCACATAGAAGATTCCAATTTTGGCTGTGTCGGGAAGAGACGAAGGGTAGAACAGGATGAGCTTCAATGAATTATAGCAGCGATTACAGCGATTCCCGGGGCGCGATCGCCAGCCAATTCAATGGGTTTGATTGAATTAATCACTTGACGGCAGACCCCGCGGTCAACCATGGTTAACCAATAATTGACGACAGCCGGCAGTCCAAGTGGACTATATAAACAAATGGGAACCCACCCCAAGCCAAAGCTGGTGTGCTTCTCAAGTTCGGAGTGGCTGGCAAGATGACGCCGATACATGTCTCTCCACTGAATCATCGCCAGCTCTAGGCATGCCGGCGCTCTTGGACGTGGCCCAAGAGAGCAGAGCCGAATGAGTGCTATCCACTCAAGAGTAAGGCCTGCTGCTGCTCCTGACGATCGCTCTTAACGAAATCCACAGATATGCGACATAACCTCAACGGCGACCAGAAGAGTTGGGAAGTAAGAGTGGCACCAATATTTTATCGGGAGAATTGGAATCAAGTCCAAGCGTTGCAGAGCTGGGAAACAAAGCCAGGGCCCCTGTACAAGACACATATATTTCCATTTTGGCTTCGCTTTCACCCCTTCTGCAGTTCTGCAGCATAATTGCATTGCGCACCCGACTATATACCGACTATATATTTAGACAGGGCCTTGGGCATGCCAAGAAAAACTTTTGAATGCCAATATTGGCGTGCACTGCAAAAACCTTAGCAACGTCCAATTGATGATAAACGGTGCAGCGGACAGCTTAACTGGCGGTAATTTAAGGCAAAACCAGATGCAACATCTCTTCCTCACCCCCAAACCCAGCTTGAGTGCCTATTTTCCCAACTGATGTTAATTTTCTACTCCCTTTTTTGCGGCCGAGTGCAACTCTCGGCACTTCAGTGGGTAGCACTTTCGCAGCAAAGTGCTATTAAAAATAATTCTCGGCTAGGCTCGAACAGGTAACAGCGTGACACCGAACTAAGGCAGTTGAAAACCCCGTAAAGGTTTTGATTTACAGCAGGTATGTGCTAACACAAAAAAAGTGAGAGAATCTAGAGTGCCATAAACTTACCCCATGAGGAACGATCGCGGCCCATCACCGTGCCCTCTTCGGCGTTATATAAGAAGCGGCCTAAATGGAACGGCTGGGGCTTGCGCAGGTTGAGCAGATCCTCGTCCGTAAAGGACGGGCTCATCGGCACGGGCTTGGACATATTTCAGCGGTGGGTTTTGATCTTTGGATTTAAAAGGCCTGTGCAGTTCAGATGGAATATGACACGGTTTCGATATAAAAATGCCAGAAATTCGATGACTCTTGCAATCGATAATTTCCCTTTTTTATTTGAATAAAAATCGGTTCCCTTTTGATTATTTTTAAGCCAAAAAATTGTATAAAAATGATTGCATATTGAATAAATTCCAATATTTAAATATTCGAAGATACAGTAGGTCAAGTAAGTACGTAATTATTTATGTGAGACCTTCATTTGGCCATGAAAATTGGAAACACTTAAGCAGCACTTATAGGAAAATCTATGTAGATTCTAAATAATTTATAAATTCACACGTAAGGACTGGAAATTGTAGGGTTACGATTTTTTTTAAGAATTTATCAATTTCAAGAGACCCCTTATATTTATTATTCTCTAGGAGAAATGCACAAAAAAAATCCCTATGATATATTCCAACTGAACTGCAGTTTTTGGCAGTCTTGTTCATTTTTTTTTCACTTGTTATTTTCTTTAATTTCGCTTCACGGTTTTTCCTGGTTATTTTTTTTCCTCTGCCACCGAGTTGTACAGATGTACACAAATATTTGTGTTTTCACTCGTCCTGCTGCCGAGCTCTCCCCGGATTCCTCCCTGGATTTCGCTCAGGATTCTCTCAGAACTTCTCACAGCTCTCTCTGGGCAACTCTCTCGAGAGACCGCTGCCCTGCCGCTGCAACCCTCTTGTCCTGGCAGAGCAGTTGGCGCCTTTTTTGGCTCCCTGTCCTCGTACCCTATAGGCCACCAGTAGGGGCAGCAGACAATGGAGGGGCCACCCGCAACTGGTGGGCTGGCTGGTTGGCTGGTTGGCTGGCCCTCGAGGAAGGCGCCTGTTGCGGAGCACTTCCGCGTCTTTTCGGATTTCACTGGCGCATTGACTTTGACCCGGCACTGGGCGCCCCATTTCTTTAAAACACTTATTTTATCCACTTATTCCTCGCCCCGCAAACAGCAGCAACTACAAAAACAAACGGCAAGAGTGACCGCGACCGCTCTTTCCGCACACACACATACACACACACACACACACGAACGCAGCACTTACGCAGCGGTGTGAGTGAGTTGTATCTGTATCTCTTAGCGGGCGCTCTTAGCGCTTGGCCACAACATACAAACAACCACACCTTTTTGAAAAAACTGCGAAGCGTTCTTTAAGATTCTTTAATTTACAATAAATATTTAAGCCGTTTGCGTGGTTTGCGGGGCGTGTCGGAATCGGGACAATCTGTTCGCGGATCTATTGGTGCATTTCCCCCTCTGAAGGAGCAGTGAGCGTTGGAGGAAAAAAAGGAAACCTCACTCGACGAACCACAAACTAGTTAAGTTATTGTTTAGTAGCGAAACGCGTTAGGACCACGCCACGAGTTGTTCTCCGCAGCACGTTTGGTCGTCGCTCAAAACAAATTTCAGACTGAACCCCGAAACTGAACTCCGTCCACATAGCAGCCGCTGCTGAGCCAAGCAACGGACCTGGCTTGAGTCAGATATATACACTGACGGAAAATAGAGTGATAAGATACTTGGTTATTATTAAGTGGCCCTTGATCACGAAATGAGTGCACTTATCATCAAATTTCTATAATTTACATTAATTTTGTAATTATTTGAATTGATAGATATTATTGCTAGGTGAGGTGCTATCAAACCTCAGCGGAACTTAACCCGAAATAAGACAAGTTTACATTTAGAAGACGTAAGAAGTAGTTGGAAATTATAGGCTTAAGGTTTGCTAGGATCTAAAATCTTAAATCTAAAATTGAGCCAACGTTTTTAAATATAATTCACAAATCTTGTTTTAGATATAAGTTTAAAAGCAGAAAGTATCTTTGAAATACACATTTTTTTTTGTAACTGTAACAGCCAAGTTGTTCTCTGGCTTTGTCTCTGGCTCTCCCGAGCCGAGTTTTGTTTTGAGTGATTGTGAATTTGAACGCTTTTGGCGGCATTTCGCAGTTGAGTGGAAACCGCCTTGCCTAGCCTCAAATCGAATCGAATGAGATCTCTGGGACCTAGGGTTGTTGTGAGTTGAGTTGCAACTGGGTCTGGGTCTGGGTTTGGGATTTGGATTGGGTTGGGCTGGGTTGGGTTGGGTTGCGTTGTGGACCGAGATTCGGAAGCGTTGTAATTGCCGTGGAAAAGCTGCTCCTACGGTGCACTTGTTTTAATTGGGCGGTGGCTATGCCGGTGCCACTGCAGCTCATTTAGGTTTTGTGACTATCGAGATAAGTGGTGAAAGGCAGGGGAATCGCGAATTGCAAATTGCGATTTTGCCAGGGTAGCGCAGGATGTGGCCATTGAGATTGCCATCGGCTGAAGTGGTTTCACTCAAAGTTAAACCTCGTCTTAGTAAGCTATAAATATGGGGTTTATTTTAAGCTAAAAGTTTCCTATTAAAATACTTTTAAATAAAATGATGAAGTTCAAGGTTATTTGGAATTTGGTTCTATATTCCTATTGTTATTTTTTTAGTTATTTTTTTATAGATAAAATTGAAACCCGTTTCAATTTTTTATAAAATACTCTTACAAATTTATTTTTCCCTTATTCCCTTATTATTGCTGAGAATTTCCTGTACATATGTACATAAGAAAATGCTGCTAAAATAACGAGATAAAATTATGTCACAAAGGCTAAAGTCATTTCATATGAATTTTTTCACCACAAGCATCAATCCAAGTTATACTTATGCATAGAAATTTATTACATATACTCGTATGTATAGACCATATATATATATATTTACATATGTTGCTTTTACTAATTTTGTTTTTATTTTTCCAATATTAATTTCCCTTTGATTTAATTTGTATCTCATTTTTATATTTTCCTTTAAATTACGCTGCTTAGATAAAATAATATCATTAAGTTGAAGGGCCTGTAAAATTTGTGTTGGCAAAAATGTCGATTGAGCTTAGATATTACTAAAAAAGAACCTGATTCCATGTTTATTTAAAAAATATAAGTCAAATTGTAAGATTATCCTTTATAATTGAAAGCAACTGAAAAACAAAACCAATTTCTATCTATTTTTTTTGTCGAAACTAATCTTTAACGGGTTTCTATATCAATTAGTATTACTAATTTAAATGAATGAACAAATTCCAAGCCCAGGAAGTTTGTAATTAAAAGATCTACACTGCTCAATCTATTCCATCTCTTCTAGTCAGGGCAATTAGCATTTAACTGATACACGGCAAACCGGAGTTTGGTGTTAAATCTGGTGCTGAAACAACAGCAAACTGGGCCAGGAACTGGTTTCGATTGCGGCCAAAGGATATTCGGAAAGTGGGCCACACGGAGTTGCTGTACTCGCACGCACAGGGGTGGGTTTTGTAGGAGAGTTGCTGCGCCGTTGAAGTTTTATATTTAAGGGACTATGCCATGCAGACTGGATACACCAGCGGGCATCGTGGCAGTTTCAATGGTAATATTAAATGCCCTTTTGAACTATTTTGAAAACTACTAAATACTAAGTTTCTATCCATCGAAGGTTTTTTATGTATGTCTTTTATGTAATGTCTTTTGAATAAAAGCGGAAACCCCATTTTTGCATTAACACCGAATAAATAAAAATAAATTCAATAAAACTGTATAAATGAGAATCAGACCAAGATACATTTCATACACACAAAGTTTATAATGTTTAAAATCCATATTAAAGCATTACTATTACCTAAATTATATTTCATATAATGTATTCAAGTAACGGCAGTAATCCTGGCCAAGAGGGAAGTTACGCAACTGTGGCCATTCTGTGGGCCCTGGCAACGACCTTCCCTCGGAACTGGAGATGGTTCTGGAGAACACGCTCTCGTGGGTTCACCGCAGTCTGATTGCATAATGGCGTAATTGACCGATATTGTGGGACAAGTGCCCCAAACACAGATCTAGTCGCGCTGCGAGGCCAGCGAAACGGAATCGCCATTAGGCGGGCAATAAAATGGACACGGCTTCGGACGGAGGTCTCGGCGGGAGG
This sequence comes from Drosophila anomelani, assembly GCA_035045905.1. Lineage (NCBI taxonomy): Eukaryota > Metazoa > Arthropoda > Insecta > Diptera > Drosophilidae > Drosophila > Drosophila anomelani. Next base: position 753,815 of record JAWNOO010000168.1, read on the forward strand.
CCGGTGGTAAGTGGAATACATAAATCCACCCACATCCACAGTAATCTGCATGTGCCGCTCGCGCTAATGCGACGACAAAGAGACTGTCGCTGATTAAGGTCGGACTTTTATTAAGACCGCGATGCTGGCTGGCACTACGCAGCGATGCTAAGTTTACGTAACCCCAAGACTTACCCCAGCTCTCGATGGAGCGACCAAAGTAGGAGTCGTCCTCGGAATCGTAGATCATCTGCTTCAGGGACTTCTTCTTGGGCCTCTCCGGTGGCCGGGCATAGTACTGTTGGAAGCCATCGATGCAGTCCTCGGTTATGGTCGGCATTCTTCCACTCTTAACTAGCTTGATTGGTCGTCTCTTCCTCAGTTCAGCGGCGGTGCAGCTTCGGGCTCCGAATGTGGTAGTAGTGGTAGTCTTGGTTTAGCGATCTTTTTAGGGATCGCAGGATGAATGGAGACTTGTAAGTGGTGATCGCTTTAAGGATCACTGAATATGAGTATAAATCCGTATATCGTTCTCCGTAAACTGTGTGCGTGCTGGCCTCTTGTGTCGGGATGTGTGCTGGCGTTGACTCAGTTCGGTGTGGTGTGGTCTGGTCTGGGATGGGTAACTGGGAATATGGATACTCGCACTGTGCTGCACAACAAGTTGACACCGCTGTGCGCCGCGCGACACTGATCTGAATCTGAGTTTGTGAAGAAGCCGAGCCATCGCCAGTCCCGGGGGTGATATACTGATATACGAAATGCTGGAATATACGCAAGTCGGCCTTTGATTAGTGCCTGTTCTATGATGATTCGGTTGCGGAAATGCGCGGGATGGTGGCGGTGGCGGTGGCATCGCCATCGGCATCTCCGGTAAGCCGTAGAAGACGCAGGTCGTGGCGCGTGACACAATTCGCGCTTAATTGAACGTTAAGATCGTAGCTGGGTTTACCGCTCGTCGCCGTGACAAATCCCAGCAACAGCAGCCGGTGGAATTAGCGATGATCATTGCACTAATTGCTGGATGAAATATGGCTTCCTCTGGCACTGTGTCCATTTGCCATGTACATGGAACGGCACTTCAGCCTCCGTTGGGGTCGCGAGTCGCGACGGCTGCTACCCACACGTCGGTTATTCGGTTCGAAATGCATTAGAGTCGCTCTAAAGGTTATTTAACAGCATTCACGGCGAAAATTAACGAAAAAAGCGTGCTTCAAACAAGGTAATTAGCCTTTGACCGTTACGTCACGTAGAAAAATCAAACCGTTGTTACGTTAACTCTTTTGAAGTATAACCACAAGAGGCGCCACCATTTTTTAATACAAACGAAAGCTAGAGACCGCTTTAAGCGAGGTTAATAGTTCGCGGTACTGTCAGCAGAGGGCGACAGTCAAGACTGGATTGTTTTAACAGATTAAAAGAATTAAAATTTAAACAAACTAAAACATCAGATTAACAGTTTAAGATTTCGTTTGCGAAAAATTACGTGAGAAAAATTCACGAAATTCGATCGCGAATTCCAATTGAATTCGTAATTCAATTGTTGTCACCTAAATTTTATTCACCTTATTTTTATTCACCTTATTTGTAGAAGTAAATTAATTTATGTATGTACAGTAAAAATGTAAAGTTCAAATACGTATTTTTACGCTGTTTTAAGCTTTATGATATGCATTTATGTAAAAGTGTAAAGTATGCAGTAGTTCGAAGGAAGAAAGAGGGGAATGTTAATCACATTTTCCTGAATAATTGAAATGCTATTAATAACCCATCCGCAAAACAAAGGAGAAGTTAAGCAAAATTGGAGCAAACTTAAAAGGCTGTTTGTTTTTTAAATAAAATTGTTAAAAATGAAAAAGGTTTAATACAAAGGCCTGTATTGAAACCCATTTTAAAATTGAAATCGGTGACCAGCGTTACAAGGCTCATAGCTGAAATATTAGGCTCATATTACAAGGCTGCTGAAGTCTTCCTTCAAAGCACTGAACATTTGTAGCTCCACGTACATGGTTATTATTATTATTGTAATAATATTAAAAAAAATATTTACCGGACTAACGCGATAAACTTTCTCGTAATAATTGAATTTGCGAGTGAGCAAGATGCCAACAGCCAAGATAATGTCGATTATGAAAAGCACGATTACGAGAACTGAGAAGGTGATAATAATTTTTTTGGTCTCCATTTACGATCACTGTTAAAAACAAATAAAAAAGAACAGCAATTTTTTCAGAGCGAACTATTCCTGGATGCCAATTGGCATGGGAGTACTGAATACTTTGTGTTGATTTACTGATAGATATTGGGATGACGTAAAACTCAGAACAAATGATTTTTATCAACATAGTTAATTTAAAATATGGTCCAATTGATCAAATTTGATATCCTTTATCATATTCTAAAGCAATTTTTCATTATTTTAATGAAAAACGGCCAAAAAAGGGCATGTTTTGTTTTGCTTATTTCTTCTAAACAGACGACCAATGCTTTGACTTTTATTTTCTAACATCTCTAGAAGGATGCAAATATTCAAAATAAAATGCATATATGTATGATCTTCTAATGTATTTAAATAATAAAGAACAGCGTCCAAAGTCCGATGGAAAAAATGTAGCGTGAGACACGTAGCGTGCGACACAATGCACTATGGGGCGAAAGACCACTTTTTATGGCATTAATTAATAACTTTAAAACGAAGCAAAATATTTAAATTCTGTTTTTTGATTTATGCTAAGAATAAGAATAGTAATATATTTTAACAAAAATAGACATAATTCTACATAAAAAAAAAAAAATTTTATTTCAGTATTCATTTTAAAACTTTTTTTTCACAAAAAATTTAAAATATATTATCAAAATTATAAAAATAAAATAAAATGGGGGTTGTGGTACCTTGTTTTTACATCAATTTTAAGTTGTACTCTATTGCTTTGCATTTTTTCCAACAAATAGTGGAAGAATATGGGCTAATCCTGGGGTCGCGAACGTACGTTCGTACGCAATTAGTGCAAAATAATTGAAGAAAAAAACATTTTCTGAAACTTTTTTTTTGGTTTCCGATAGCATTTGGTGAGTTCTTTTCTTAGTGTAAATTATGGTTATAATGGATTTTTCATTTTCATAATATTGGCAAAAAACATGCGGTCGCGAACGTGTGCGAAATGGAAGTCGGTTTTGGCTTGCTCTAACAAAATCAAAAAATCTGCGAATTGGAATTTAATATTTTAATGCAATAACTTTTCTTTTAAAAAAGAGGCATGTAGCTTTCTATCGAGTCTATTCCCAATTAAATATCTCCATTAGATTTTTTTAAATAAAATTAAGTACGGGTCGCAAACGTACGGGTCGCGAACGTACGATTTTTCCATCGGACTTTGGACGCTGTTTTTTATTATTTAAATACATTAGAAGATCATATATGCATTTTATGTTGAATATTTGGATTATTCTAGTGATGTTAGAAAACATAAGTCAAAGCATAATGCCCCTGTTTAGAAGAAATAAGCAAAACAAAACATGCCCTTATTTTTGCGATTTTTCGTCAAAATATTGAAAAAATGCGATTGCGCGAATATGCTATCGAATATTTCAACTTTTGCTTTAGAATATGATAAAGGCTATCAAATTTCATATATTGGACCATATTTTAATGTAACTATGTTGATAAAATTCATTTTAGAGAAGTTTTTCACTTTTGGTCGTGGTTGACCTTTCCTCGGATTTGCCCATATGTAGTTTTTCCAAAAAAAACCTCAAAATTAGTAATCTAGAATTTTATTTATTTCTAATAAAGTTTATTCGTCATGGTCAGAACAGGGTCCACGTATTATCGCATTAAAACAATTGAAAATTGCATTCGATGCATTGCATTGCCCCTTGTCTCTGCATTCCATTTCACGAACAAATCGCTGTTTTTCACCTTGAGGTTAGTATCTTAAAAGTTACATTTTAGCGAAAGTGCGCAAAAGTGCACTTTTATATTAACAACATATAAGAAGAATTGATAACTCTACAACATAAAATAGGTTTTAGAAGTGGAGTCAGCTGGACTCACTTTGTTACTCTATTTAAAAATTAAAATACACTAAAAAATTGTGGTTTTAATAGGGTTAGACCTTTCAGAAGATTATTGGGACACCACTGTTTTTCTACAATCGACTGTCACAAACACATACTAAAAACCATAAGCAATGTACTGCATGTTAAAAGTAGCTCTTTTATTAATTGTGTATAGCCTTTTTTTGACTTTAAACTTGCGCAATTTTTCTAAATTTTACCAACAATCGGTTATCGCTGGAGTCACTCGTACGCAGCAACTGACTTAACATCGAATTAGTTAACAGTGCCGCGCTCTGTTAAAATTTCTGGTACGTAACATTATAGATTAAAGTTTTTTATACCCGCTACCATAGGGTAGAAGGGTATTATAACTTTGTGCCGGCAGGAAATGTATGTAACAGGTAGAAGGAAGCATTTCCGACCCTATAAAGTATATATATTCTTGATCAGGATCAACAGCCGAGTCGATCTAGCCATGTCCGTCTGTCTGTCTGTCTGTCCGTCTGTCCGTATGAAACACTGGATCTCAAAGACTATAAGAGATAGAGCTCTAATTTTTTTTCGACAGTATTTCTTATGCTTGCACGCAGATCAAGTTTGTTTCAAATTTTTACCACGCCCACTTCCGCCCCCGCAAATCATAAAAAAGCGTATTAAGCGTATACTATTAAAGCTAGAGTCGCGAATTTCGGTATGTATATTAAGAACTATAGTCTGCGTGATCCCTGAAAATTGGGTTGCGATCAGATAAAAATTGTCGAAGTTATTAAAGAAATAATTTTGTATGGCCACAAACGGCTGCTGGCAGCATGCCTCATTTGGACCAATTAGACCAACTAAATATTCTTATCCGTTCTAGATTGTGTTCGGAAAAGAATCCTATAAGATATTCGAGAAGCATTTTTAATAAATGGTAATAATTACACAGGTCTACAAAAATTGACCTTACAAAAGTACGGTGAATAAAACCTTCAGATTGTGAAAGATCTCGGTCTGTATATTGCTAGTTCAAAAATCAAAAAAATTTCTCACGTACCAATTTTGAGGAAATCGCCCTCAAAGTACCAAAAATGACCTATTTTGGCCCTTTTCAAACGCTAATAACACAGAAACCGCGCGTGTACCAAAGTTGAATTTGGACTTAAATGAAAGGCCAATCTTTCCCCTTTCAGATTTCAGATGGGTCCTGATTTTAGGACGTAAGGTTCAGGAGCTATATCGCTTTTTCTAAACTGATTTTTGAGCCCTTTTTTTGCTATGTTGTAGCCCTGAAACTAGAACAAATTTTTTGGGAGTTACATCTGAGTCATCACATTTTGTACTGAGTTCCAGGGCTACAACATAGCATAAAAAGGGCTCAAAAATCAGTTTAGAAAAAGCGATATAGCTCCTGAACCTTACGTCCTAAAATCAGGACCCATCTGAAATCTGAAAGGGGAAAGATTGGCCTTTCATTTAAGTCCAAATTCAACTTTGGTACACGCGCGGTTTCTGTGTTATTAGCGTTTGAAAAGGGCCAAAATAGGTCATTTTTGGTACTTTGAGGGCGATTTCCTCAAAATTGGTACGTGAGAAATTTTTTTGATTTTTGAACTAGCAATATACAGACCGAGATCTTTCACAATCTGAAGGTTTTATTCACCGTACTTTTGTAAGGTCAATTTTTGTAGACCTGTGTTATTAGCCGCTTTAATGTAATAAGTACGCGTTTTTACACACATAGATTCATGTGTATGTATTTTCGTATGCATGTGATTATATTACACTTGCATTGGCATTTGTCCGTTATGTTCAGAAATGTATTAACTATTTACTGTGGGTAGCGGGTATCTCACAGTCGAGCTCACTCGACTGTAGCTTTCTTACTTGTTTTAACACATTCCAGTTCAAAAAATGTAATTTAACGACTTTTAAAAAATGGATTTAGGCCACTTAAAGTGGTTGTTCGCCCCATAGTGCAATGGGTCTACGGCTTTTGCTAAAAATCCGTAAACATTATTAAGAGCAAACGATCGGTTTTTGTCTTTTAATATTCTTAACTTTCTTTAGGATATTAACTTTCATAGGGTTTATATTGCAAATTTCGCTAAAAATTGCGTTTGAAATTAAAATTTTGAAACTCAATTTTATTAATTATTTTCAAAACAGTGACTCCAGTAAAATTAAACCTTATACCCAACGAAAGTACACTCAATCTTAAAAAAACCACCCGAAAAATTGATTTTCATTATCTAAAATGCGAATGTAGCGTGCGACACGT
>JAWNOO010000170.1:0-110248 GCA_035045905.1 Drosophila anomelani
GTTAATTTCCGTGGCTTCTTATTCCTTGTCGTGTCCTGGTTCCTCGTCGTCCTTATAGCGTGTGTATCCTTGGGGTCCTGGGTTCTGGTTCTGGGTCGTCGATAAATGGTTTGTTTCTTCCGGAGTTCTCCTACTTGTCACTAGGGCGGGTCTATTACGAGTGATTTGAATATGATATTTCAAATTGCACGTGACCCAGTTTCCCTCGTCCCTTCGGCGGCAGCGCTGCCGCGAGCCATGGCACGCGCCGTTCCGCATTCCATGCATTCTTGCATATCTGCATAACTGCATATCTCTCGCTCGTGCAGGTGGCCGCTGCGAATTCTGTTACGCCTTCTTGGGCTCTGCTAGCGCCGGCGCTGGGAGGCCTCTGCCACGAGTCGCTGCTCCTCGGTCCCTCTGCTGGCCGGCGGATCCCGGGATGGAATCTCGCTGATCCATTCCGTTTCCCTAGTTCCATGCCGTCGGCGATATCGCCGGTGACGTCGTCGGTGCTGCGGCCTGTGTGTCCATAGCCCTAACACGAGATTTGCAGTGGGGGTATACACACATATATGTATGCACAAGCAAAGGCCAGAAATTGCCAGAAACTTCGACGGTAGAGACGCTCGTGCAGCCGCCATATCGGCACCTTGTTTTTCTCAAAAGTTAGCAAAAGAAAAGGGGGAAGAGGAGAAGGCGATAGAAAAATTCCATTCAATGAACAGTCTCGTCAAAAGCAGGCAGCGAGATTTGCATTTTCAGGCAATAAGAAAACCAACGCATCGCGGCCGCTGCCGAGCGTCGGCGAGAATTAAACGTACATTCGCTGCACGGGGTATACATACATATATATATGTTCACGTTTTACATTCGGGTATCTACATATTTTACATACGCATATTTTGACATATATATATACATACTCTAATGCCTTCGCTCTTGGTTGCGCTGCCATCAGGGCAGGGACCAAATATATATATACTGGCCCTTTTGATTCAAGATGACACTCAGTAACACACTTAAAAGTGGCGATCACATCGGGAAGAAAATTCAAAACAAGGAGAACAAATCAAGGACACCAAGGATAAATAAAACTCAAACAAGGATAATAATAATAAAATACGACAAAGATAATTATAATAACATACGGCAGGTTACTGGGATAAAATAAAAACTCAATTAGTAATAATAAAATACAACAAGGATAATTATAATAAAGTAAAATTAATTCAAAGCGAGGATATAATTAAATAGAAAAACATCGGAGGAGTAACAATAATTAAAATAAAATACAGCGAGAATAATTAAATACAACGTGGACACCGGGGATAAACAAGGATCAAGGAAAATATTAATTAATAAACAAAGATTGTTCGCGCCACAAGGGCGCTTAGTTCCGAGCGGCAGTGTAAGAGCGAGCGCTGCACTGGCGCTTGCACTCCCGCTTGCACTCCCGCCCTCCGTTGGCTCTCCCGCTCCCGGCAAACCCACCACTCCGCGGTCCCGGACTCTTCCACTTTTAGTTTGTAAGTTAATCTAAAAATTGATCTGTGCCAATAAACACATTGTGAAGTCGATCTCGCCGCTTTCTTCTTTTTTTGGGACTTGGGAGTTTTTCGACTTCCAGTCGCAGCAGCCAACAACAACCCCAACATTCTACGGCCACAATCCCGCCACGACAGCCGGGCTTATTTTGGATCCTCATCCGCCCACTACATTTCATGGTCCTTCGTCGCCTGAGAGATCTATCCTGATCGGCGCCCCCTTCGCGGATTTTTCAAGATAAGTACGACTATTTTCCTAACCATTCGTCCGTGGTCGCCATATTCCTTTTCGAACGGCGTTATTTCCCTCCGAGTCCAAATTCCAAGTGAAAAGTGAAAAGTGATAAATATATGCCTATATACAAAAATATAGGTACATAAATACATACGCCTAGCCGCAGTGAATTTGTTCCTACTCTAAAGTCCGAAAGTGCTTTGCCAATATTGGCCCTCTACATAGTTTTCACTGTGATCCGCTAGTTTCCAAGCGTACATAAATACATATTTAAATTCATCTATGTGCATATATTATTACATCAAAAAATCACTTTTACATGTCCACGTCCGGCACTAAACTGCATATTAAAAAAAATCCAAATATATACACACACAAATCATAGCAAGAATAAATAAATTATATTATTTCCAACTATACACATACACATTAATACATACATATATTGTTCCAAAGACACAAATCTACATATATTATTCCAAAGACCCATCAATATATTAACAATTGAAAATCAAATTTACACGCAATTTTTACATACAAACAAATATAAAATATTTTTACGCCGAAATTTATAGTTTTTATATTAATTGTTAAATTGTTAAATTTATACGATTTATGCAAATTTTTAATAAAGAATACAAAAAATATACACCCAAAAACTAAAATTTCGTTCCAGCAATAAAATAAAAATATATAATATTCATATACATATATCCACGAAAATCAATTGTTTTTTAATTGCTATCCTGACATACATATATATCCGACTACATAAGCTTCCCGCTATTCTGCGAGAAGCCAATATTTTTCCATCAAAGCCATACATACATACATGGGCAGAGCTTAGCGCTATTCTGTGCTAAGCATTGAACTCTATAACTCCATATACATACACACATACATATATTTGGGCAATTTTATTTCGTCTCCGTTTTGGTCATAGACAAGCACCTGCACTCATACGATCCAAGTAGTAACGAAAGAAACACAGGCACACAAAATCTTGCATCCATACTGAATACGAAATCGGTCGCAGAAGCAAAAATTAATATTTTTCGAAAAATCGTCAAAGAAAATTTCAAGGTCGATAGCCATTTAAGATTCGTTTTTTTCAGCTAGTTTTTTTGGCTTCTTTTTCTTGTTTCGCAAAAGTGGTTACACTTTGATTGTGTTCCTAAATTACAAAAAATTTTGCCAGAGAATTCCAGATCTAAATTCTGCTCCTAGACTATCGTACCAAGCCAATTATATTTATTTTTGGCTATTTAATTTTTTGTCGGTTGATTTATCGCTCTGTGTCATCGGTGCTACGATTTGGCTATTTCCATTGTTTTTTGTTTAGCTATTCAGCTTTTTTCTTCCTTTGTTTACTAAGGTTCGGCTCAGTAATATTTAGCTATTTATTTTCCAGAAAGCATTCAGCTATTTTTTCTCTCAGAACTTTTAGCTTTATTTAGCTATTTGTTTCCAAGGAGCGTTCAGCTATCTTCTACGTGAGCATCGGCTACATTTAGCTATTTTTTCTAGCTATTTTCTAGCTATATCAGCTAATTTGCTCCAAACCGAGTCTGCGGGTCAGTTTTTTTTCGTTTCCTTCATTTTTTGGCGGCGGGAAGGCCTTCCGAGTTGAACAGCGTAGCTGAGTATGCCCGTTGAGGGTGACAAGAAGCCAACGCCGACACCAAAAAGGAAACAAAGACCACCCTTTCCTCTCCGCTACCTTCTCGCGTCGAACAAGTTCCCAAGTCCGCTAGCCCGAGACCTAGAAGCTCGAGTGCCACGCCAAAGATCAGAGATCGCCCAACGACGAGCTCAAAAACAAGTCCGAGAATTGTCGTCTCCAAACCGGTGGCGAAAGCGTCGAGCGAATCTTAACTTGTGGAACAGCCAGAGAATCCCTCTGCATCCGGGACTAAATTTCTGAGGGTCACACGCGCTTGTAGGAAAATGTCGGTAACCGAGCAGCCAACGGCCGCCACCGCTGCGTTGCATAAATTCATCGCTGTGAGCGATCGCGTCAGCGCTTTCGAAGACAAGATCAACACTCCTGGTCAAGCTTCGTAATCTTTATACACATTGCAAGTCCGTCTGCAGCAAGTGCGAGCCTTATGGGACAAGGTGGAAAAAGAGTACGAAATCTGCTCTGACCTAATTGCCCAGGAAGGATCCCTCAGCACCTTGCCTCTCCTACAAGCAAAGTATGACTATTGCTACTCTGTATGCGAGACCTGTGCAGCACAGATTAGCGAAACGCTAGACAGAGTGACGCCTCAAGCCGTTCAAGCTCCTCCCGCTCAACCGTCTATTTCGTCCGGTTTCCGGCTACCGCCCTGCGACACAGAAGTTTTCGATGGGGACTACCTCCGATGGCCCACTTTCCGGGACCTGTTCACGGCAGTTTATGTTAACAACCCCAGGCTGACTCCGGTCGAGAAGCTTTTTCACCTCCTCACAAAAACTAGTGGCGAGGCAAAGGCCATAGTGTCCAAATCCCCTCTTACAAATGACGGTTTCGCGTCAGCGTGGGAAGTGCTTCAAGACCGTTTCCAAAATAAAAGACTTTTAGTCAACAGCCAACTCAAGCTCTTGTTCAACTTGAGTTCCATTTCCCAAGAATCTGGACGTGCTCTAAAGGAGCTGCAGTCTACGATTCAGGGGTGTTTGACAGCGCTAGCACATACCAATATCTCCACTGACAACTGGGATTGTCTGCTGGTGTTCCTGTGCGCAAGCAAACTGCCGAAGTTAACCCTTTCCTTATGGGAACAGTCCCTAACTTCAAAGTCCGAAATTCCGGCTTGGGAGGAGATGAACACCTTCCTGAGCGGAAGGTATCGGACACTGGAGGCTATCGAGGATATGAAGCCGACTCAGTCAGTTCCCAAAAGGCTGCAATCCTTCGAGACCAAGGTCAGCACCAAACAAAAAGGGTGTGACTTATGTTCTAAGGAAAATCATCCGATTCGATTGTGCCCGCGCTTTATTCACATGTCTGTCGACGCGCGTTCCGGCTACATATCTACATATTTTACATACGCATATTTTGACATATATATATACATACTCTAATGCCTTCGCTCTTGGTTGCGCTGCCATCAGGGCAGGGACCAAATATATATATACTGGCCCTTTTGATTCAAGATGACACTCAGTAACACACTTTCGTGGCGATCACATCGGGAAGAAAATTCAAAGCAAGGAGAACAAATCAAGGATACCAAGGATAAATAAAACTCAATCAAGGATAATAATAATAAAATACGACAAAGATAATTATAATAACATACGGCAGGTTACTGGGATAAAATAAACTCAATTAGTAATAATAAAATACAACAAGGATAATTATAATAAAGTAAAATTAATTCAAAGCGAGGATATAATTAAATAGAAAAACATCGGAGGAGTAACAATAATTAAAATAAAATACAGCGAGAATAATTAAATACAACGTGGACACCGGGGATAAACAAGGATCAAGGAAAATATTAATTAATAAACAAAGATTGTTCGCGCCACAAGGGCGCTTAGTTCCGAGCGGCAGTGTAAGAGCGAGCGCTGCACTGGCGCTTGCACTCCCGCTTGCACTCCCGCCCTCCGTTGGCTCTCCCGCTCCCGGCAAACCCACCACTCCGCGGTCCCGGGCTCTTCCACTCTTAGTTTGTAAGTTAATCTAAAAATTGATCTGTGCCAATAAACACATTGTGAAGTCGATCTCGCCGCTTTCTTCTTTTTTGGGACTTGGGAGTTTTTCGACTTCCAGCCGCAGCAGCCAACAACAACCCCAACATTCTACGGCCACAATCCCGCCACGACAGCCGGGCTTATTTTGGATCCTCATCCGCCCACTACATTTTAAAGATAATACGCAAAGAAATAAAATAAATAAATTCGACCACGAATTAAATAAACAATAAAATCAGGAGAATATAACAAAATTAAATAAACAATAAAATCAAGCAAGAATAAAACACATAAATCAAACGAGAAAATAGAAAAAAATAAAACTTTTAATTGAACGAGGATATAATAAATGAAAGTGAATAAAGAATCAAGGAAATAACTGAATCAAATAATAAACTAAGCAAAATAAAACCCGCGGTGCAAAAGAAATCATTGAATAAACGAATATAATTAATCGAATTAAACGAATAGAATTAAACGAATAGAATTAATCGAACTAAACAAATAGAATTAATCGAATCAAACGAATAGAAGTAATCGCAGCGAATAAAACCAATCGATCGGGCCATACAGAAAAAAATACTGAAAACATTTTTTTTTTCTTAATATTTTTTTGAAAATATTCTTTGGCTCCACCCTCCTATCTCTCCTGTCTCCAACGCTCCCCCCCTTGCCTCCCGCCTAACTCCGGCGTCGGTCCCCGAGATTACGGGGTCACGCCGGCCGAAGGTCTCCTCTCGCCTGACATCGGCGTCGGTCACCGAGTTTACGGGGTCATGCCGGCCGAGGGCCTCTTCCCGCCTGACTCCGGCGTCGGTCCCCGAGTTTACGGGGTCACGCCGGCCGAAAAGGCAAATCTCGGAGAACACCCTTCATCGTGGGCGGAATGCATTTGGTACCCGGGGCCAAAGGCATCCCGCGGCCCCAAGTAGGGCGGCGGTGAGGGGCGGCGCCCCTCCTTGAACCGCCACCCAAACGGAGCGCCCGTGACACGAGCGGGGCTGGGCGCATGTCTCATACTCACCCACTCAAGAGCAAAGTCGATAGCTCAGTGGGTAAAGCTGCACATACATTTTTTTAAGCAATTGGCCTGGGTTCGAATCAACCCCAGGCTTAAGGAATTTTTTCAAAACATTAAGTATAGTTCTTTGCTTTCATTTTTTTTTTATATCTTAGTATTAAATACTGTAATTATTTTGATTTACTGGAAAAAACAAAAAAAAAATATTTGCATAAATAAAAAAGTCTTCACTCGTCGCCGACGGGATTCGAACCCGTGACAACTAACATGTCAAAAGCACTTCAGCTTAGCCAGCTGAAACACCAACCAATTCAAAATGAGTATTCTTATTTTCATAGTAATGTGAACATAACTAGAAATTTTAATGAACGATTTGATTTATTTGGAGCTCCCTCCCTGGGCTGCCTCTTGTTCACGTAATGTGTCTGAAGTAAAAAGACTATATTTCCGCTATTTATGGCACGATCGCAATGAAATTTTTACAATCTATGTATTTTGATAAAATACATTAAGCTTTTCAATATGGTTTACATAACTTTATAAATTTAGGAGCTATACGTTTTTGTCAAATAGCCCCGCCAAAAAGGGGAGCAGCAAAAATTTAAAACAAACTTGATCTGCGTGCAGATATAAGAAGTCTAAATCCAAAGTTTGGTGTCTCTAGCTCTTATAGTCTCTGAGATCTAGGCGTTCATACAGACAGACGGACAGACAGACGGACGGACGGACGGATGCAGACGGACATGGCTATATCGACTCCTTTAGTGGTCCTGACCAATATTTAGGCAACTTTTTGGGGGTCTGCCACAACTCCTTCTTCTGCCTGTTACAGAAAATCGCACTCGCACAAAACTATAATACCTTTGTACCTTTGGTATATGGTATAAAAACTGAGACAGACAGACAGACAGACAGACAGACAGACAGACAGACAGACAGACAGAGAGACAGACAGACAGACAGACAGACAGACAGACAGACAGACAGACAGACAGACAGACAGACAGACAGGCAGACAGACAGGCAGACAGACAGACAGACAGACAGACAGACAGACAGACAGACAGACAGACAGACAGACAGACAGACAGACAGACAGACAGACAGACAGACAGACAGACAGACAGACAGACAGACAGACAGACAGACAGACAGACAGACAGACAGACAGACAGACAGACAGACAGACAGACAGACAGACAGACAGACAGACAGACAGACAGACAGACAGACAGACAGACAGACAGACAGACAGACAGACAGACAGACAGACAGACAGACAGACAGACAGACAGACAGACAGACAGACAGACAGACAGACAGACAGACAGACAGACAGACAGACAGACAGACAGACAGACAGACAGACAGACAGACAGACAGACAGACAGACAGACAGACAGACAGACAGACAGACAGACAGACAGACAGACAGACAGACAGACAGACAGACAGACAGACAGACAGACAGACAGACAGACAGACAGACAGACAGACAGACAGACAGACAGACAGACAGACAGACAGACAGACAGACAGACAGACAGACAGACAGACAGACAGACAGACAGACAGACAGACAGACAGACAGACAGACAGACAGACAGACAGACAGACAGACAGACAGACAGACAGACAGACAGACAGACAGACAGACAGACAGACAGACAGACAGACAGACAGACAGACAGACAGACAGACAGACAGACAGACAGACAGACAGACAGACAGACAGACAGACAGACAGACAGACAGACAGACAGACAGACAGACAGACAGACAGACAGACAGACAGACAGACAGACAGACAGACAGACAGACAGACAGACAGACAGACAGACAGACAGACAGACAGACAGACAGACAGACAGACAGACAGACAGACAGACAGACAGACAGACAGACAGACAGACAGACAGACAGACAGACAGACAGACAGACAGACAGACAGACAGACAGACAGACAGACAGACAGACAGACAGACAGACAGACAGACAGACAGACAGACAGACAGACAGACAGACAGACAGACAGACAGACAGACAGACAGACAGACAGACAGACAGACAGACAGACAGACAGACAGACAGACAGACAGACAGACAGACAGACAGACAGACAGACAGACAGACAGACAGACAGACAGACAGACAGACAGACAGACAGACAGACAGACAGACAGACAGACAGACAGACAGACAGACAGACAGACAGACAGACAGACAGACAGACAGACAGACAGACAGACAGACAGACAGACAGACAGACAGACAGACAGACAGACAGACAGACAGACAGACAGACAGACAGACAGACAGACAGACAGACAGACAGACAGACAGACAGACAGACAGACAGACAGACAGACAGACAGACAGACAGACAGACAGACAGACAGACAGACAGACAGACAGACAGACAGACAGACAGACAGACAGACAGACAGACAGACAGACAGACAGACAGACAGACAGACAGACAGACAGACAGACAGACAGACAGACAGACAGACAGACAGACAGACAGACAGACAGACAGACAGACAGACAGACAGACAGACAGACAGACAGACAGACAGACAGACAGACAGACAGACAGACAGACAGACAGACAGACAGACAGACAGACAGACAGACAGACAGACAGACAGACAGACAGACAGACAGACAGACAGACAGACAGACAGACAGACAGACAGACAGACAGACAGACAGACAGACAGACAGACAGACAGACAGACAGACAGACAGACAGACAGACAGACAGACAGACAGACAGACAGACAGACAGACAGACAGACAGACAGACAGACAGACAGACAGACAGACAGACAGACAGACAGACAGACAGACAGACAGACAGACAGACAGACAGACAGACAGACAGACAGACAGACAGACAGACAGACAGACAGACAGACAGACAGACAGACAGACAGACAGACAGACAGACAGACAGACAGACAGACAGACAGACAGACAGACAGACAGACAGACAGACAGACAGACAGACAGACAGACAGACAGACAGACAGACAGACAGACAGACAGACAGACAGACAGACAGACAGACAGACAGACAGACAGACAGACAGACAGACAGACAGACAGACAGACAGACAGACAGACAGACAGACAGACAGACAGACAGACAGACAGACAGACAGACAGACAGACAGACAGACAGACAGACAGACAGACAGACAGACAGACAGACAGACAGACAGACAGACAGACAGACAGACAGACAGACAGACAGACAGACAGACAGACAGACAGACAGACAGACAGACAGACAGACAGACAGACAGACAGACAGACAGACAGACAGACAGACAGACAGACAGACAGACAGACAGACAGACAGACAGACAGACAGACAGACAGACAGACAGACAGACAGACAGACAGACAGACAGACAGACAGACAGACAGACAGACAGACAGACAGACAGACAGACAGACAGACAGACAGACAGACAGACAGACAGACAGACAGACAGACAGACAGACAGACAGACAGACAGACAGACAGACAGACAGACAGACAGACAGACAGACAGACAGACAGACAGACAGACAGACAGACAGACAGACAGACAGACAGACAGACAGACAGACAGACAGACAGACAGACAGACAGACAGACAGACAGACAGACAGACAGACAGACAGACAGACAGACAGACAGACAGACAGACAGACAGACAGACAGACAGACAGACAGACAGACAGACAGACAGACAGACAGACAGACAGACAGACAGACAGACAGACAGACAGACAGACAGACAGACAGACAGACAGACAGACAGACAGACAGACAGACAGACAGACAGACAGACAGACAGACAGACAGACAGACAGACAGACAGACAGACAGACAGACAGACAGACAGACAGACAGACAGACAGACAGACAGACAGACAGACAGACAGACAGACAGACAGACAGACAGACAGACAGACAGACAGACAGACAGACAGACAGACAGACAGACAGACAGACAGACAGACAGACAGACAGACAGACAGACAGACAGACAGACAGACAGACAGACAGACAGACAGACAGACAGACAGACAGACAGACAGACAGACAGACAGACATGGCTAGATCGACTCGGCTGTTGATCCTGATCAAGAATATATATACTTTATAGGGTCGGAAATGCTTCCTTCTACCTGTATGTATGTAACATTTCCTGCCGGCACAAAGTTACGTATGAATCGTATTTCCCATCAAATGGTTAAGTCTTCCGGCTCATATATTGAACTGGATAAAAAGCATTATCTTCGGGATCTTTCTGCAACTAAACTGCACCAAAACTGTACTTTGAGGCATCTGTATGTATTTCAGTTTGTAAGCTTGGATTGTACAGCTTGAGGACTGGTTAACTTATGAGAGTTTTTAACTTTTCGAACGCCAATAGCTGTTTGTCTCCGAATTCATACTTAGTATCCCCTGTCAGCAAATCTGCCCGCTTGTATCTTCTCGAGACCTGGAGTGATGGTTCCACTCTAGATTATGTAGCCTAAAAACTGTACTCTGCTATGTAATATTTGGCACTTACTCCAGTTGATTCGCAAACCGTTTCTAGAAGCCACTTTCAAAACCTCTCAACTTTGCAAGTCCTTCTTCAATATCATGGCTGGGTATAATTATGTCGTCCATGTAAACTACTACAACGTTGGTGACTATGAGCTCTCTTAGAACCGCCATGATGAATCTGGTAAAAACAGCAGGTGAATTTGATATGCCAAACGGAACATATAGGAATTCAAATTGTTCAGACTGTGTTACGAATCTATATATATAAAAATGGTGGCAAAAATGTTCGCATTATCATCACAAGAGAACGGCTGGACCGATTTGGATCAAATTTTTTCCAGTTGTTTGTAATTGCCAGAATAAGGCAAATACATAAGAAAATAAGAAGGTAAAACCTTCTGGAAAAGTCGCTAGAGGCTCAAGAGTTATACACAGTTGATGTAAAACTGTTATTGAACAATAGAAGGCGATGTGGTGTTATTTTTTTTTTTTTTTTTTTTTTTTTTTTTTTGACCGAGTCCCAGCGAGGCCCACCTCCCGCCCAACCGACCGAGGGGCGCAGCCGCGTGACGTACGGCACGAACGCGTACTAGATAGACGCGAGAGAGGAAAAATAGAATAGAACGAGGAAAATTAGGATACACTACGAGAAAGTACTACAAGCAATACAGTTTTTAAGTTTTGAAGGTTTTCTACGCCTTCAATACTACTAAAAAGGCGATTGTAATCAGTACATAAAACCCTAAAGGGTTCATGTACTTCAAACTCACGCCTACAGTGGTTAACTACTAGGGGGATAAAATTTCTAGAAGAAAGACGGGAAACATGGAAATTGAGCTGCCCAAGTAGGTAGGGGCTCTCCACCTCGCCGTGAATAAGTTTATGTAGAAAGACGACGCCAAGCATCGTCCTACGGTTAGTTAAAGAAGGTAAATTAATTAGGAGAAGTCTACTAGAGTAAGACGGTAATCTAAGGTTAGCATCCCAGGGTAGGCCACGGAGGGCGAAAAGTAAAAACTTCTTTTGGACAGATTCGATGCGGCTGCTATGGACTCCGTATTGAGGACTCCAGACGCACGAGCCATACTCCAATATAGGGCGTACTAACGAAGTATATAGGGTCTTCGTTACATAAGGAGAATCGAATTCCTTCGACCACCTTTTAATGAATCCAAGCATGCCGGCGGCTTTGTTAACCATACAGGAAATATGTTCTGATAACGAAAGTTTAGGGTCCAGGCGGACGCCTAGGTCATCAACAATAGTAATTCTTTCCAAAGAGCAATCGTTTAGCATATACGTGGCAGGGAGAGGAGTGGTGCGAGAAAATGTCATCAGTTTGCATTTAGAGCTGTTGAGATATAAATCGTTAGCATGACACCATGCTTGAAAGTTATCGATATCCGATTGTAGGTCTGATTGGCATGAGCTGTCCCTATACTGCACGCAAAGTTTAACATCATCAGCACACATGAGCACTCAGGATTTGGTTAGAACCTGCGGCAAATAGTTGATAAACAATGTAAATAGTAGTGGTCCCAGGTGGCTACCCTGTGGGACGCCAGATGTGACACTGAGGCTATTGGATAGAACATTTGTGAACAGAACCTTTTGGGACCTGTCACTTAGATAACTCGAAATCCACTTAAGAAGATCACTTGGAAACCCCAATGAATCGAGTTTCCTAACCAAAAGAGAATGATTAACCGAGTCGAAAGCTTTACTAAAGTCCGTGTAAATGACATCGGTTTGAAAGTTTTGTTGGAAACCCCTAATAACGAAAGAGGTGAGTTCCAGAAGATTGGTTGTGGTTGATCTTCGCCTCATAAAACCATGCTGACATGGAGAGATGACGGATCTGCAAAGATGTTGCAAGTGAGGAGTGATTACTTTCTCGAAAAGTTTGGGGATTGCCGATAACTTAGAGATACCTCTATAGTTACTGGCATCCGACTTGCTACCTTTTTTGTGGAGAGGAATGACAAATGATTCTCTCCAAATAAGGGGAAATTCTGAGGATTCTAGAGATAAGGTAAACAATTTTAGAAGGGGGCTACACAGCGTCTCGGAGCAATACCTTAGCACAGAGCCCGGTATTCCATCAGGACCTGGTGAATATACTGGCTTAACACGTTGAAGATCAAGAATAAGTGAGCTTTCGTTTAAAATAGGACTGAAGATAAGGTTCGAACTGGGCATAGCTGGAGAAAATGAATGATCTGAAGATGTTGAGGGAGAATATGTGGTTTTAAAAAACTCAGCGAAGAGATTGGCTATTGCTTGATCAGAATTTACAGTAATATTATTAAATGACAGCGAGGGAGGGTACAACGTGGGTTTACGCTTAGAGTTAACAAAGTTATAAAACTGTTTGGGGTCCTGCGTGAACTGGACCTTGCAACGAGTCAAATAATTTTTATAACACTGAGCGTTAAGCACGGTAAAGCTAGATCGAGCACTTAGATAGGATGAGAAAGCCGTTCTTGAACCAGTACGTTTATATTTATTATAAAGCCTAGATTTTACGTTTTTTAAACGTGTCAGCTCTTTGTTAAACCAGAGTGGTTTATTAGAGACCGACGGATAGGTTTCAGGAACACATAAGAAGAAAAATGAGTTCATGGCATTATAAAAGATATCAACGGCGGTTGCCATGTCTGAGCTCATGAAGAGATTAGACCAATCAAATTCAGCTATTAAAGTGTTTAGCCTCTGATAGTCGGCCTTTCGGAAACAGCGGACTCTGTTTAACCTACTACCAGATGTCGTTGCTAAGACTGTCCCAGTGTCGATGGTCACATCGAAAGTTGGATGATAAGGATCTTCAGGTTGCGTCATTGGAGGAACTCTACTTAGGTTTACGCCAGCCGGATCTGAAACAAAGCATAGATCCAGTAAGCGGTTTAGAGAATTAAAGACATGGTTAACTTGAGATAAGGATAAATCAAACAAGCCATTTATAAGGTCATGCTGTGCCGCAGTCAGGAGAATATTAGACACACCGTCAGAAGACCAGTGAGCTCCAGGTATGTTGAAGTCACCCAAAGTCACCAATTGGTCCCTATCAGAAAGCCAGTTGGAAACTGCCTGAATTGCCGAAAGGTGTTTCCAATAAGTTGGCAATTCTGAAGATGGAGGAATATAAGAGCAGGTAACATATATACAGCTGCCTGTAAAAGATAATTTAACGCATATGAATTCAATGTCCAGAAATTCGTTAGATACCACCTGTTCCGAGATGAGGCAGGAGTCAACGGCAATTACAACTCCACCACCACGCTGGACAATACGGTCTAATCTATAGATTGTGTACTTACTCGGAAGAATTTCGGAGCAGAGGATCTCCGGCTTCAACCAGGTTTCAGTAAATACAATCACCTGAGATGCGAAAGAAAGACTATCCGAATACAATTTAGAGAGCTACTGCGTAAGCCTCTAGTATTCTGATAGGAAAGTAGTAAGGAAGAGGTTAGTTTTTTGGGACAGAAGGTACGGCAGTGGACTCTGAGGATTGAGACGGCCTGGGCAGTTGTACTCCCGCAGGCCGTGTTCTCTTCTTTCGAGCCTCGTACTCCTTAACTATTACGTACTCGGGCCAGAAGTCACCCGAGCAAATAGTGTCAAAGAGTTGGGTTGAGACATTTATCTTAAAAGATGAAATATCTCTGGCATACGAAAATTGAAATTTTTCCACCTTGATATGTCCGGCTTGGGTTTTGCCTTGTATAAAGGCTAGAACATCTTCCGATGCGAGATCAGGGGCAAGCCTCGAAACAAATATTGTTTTCGAAGGTGGGACTGCTGTGATGGGCTTGCGTAACGAATTGTTACCAACTACGGCCGGTATTCCGGGCATTGTTGGACCCTGGGTTGATTTAGCTACGGAGATTTGCGGAGCCAAAGATTTGGGCTCCGCATCGGACACCACGGACGACGCGGAAATTGCTGACTGAGCGGCTGCTTCAGATTCGGTAACCGAATCTTTCCTAGTTCCTGATCTCAGAACCATTGGAACGGGGGCCAGGAGCTGTGGCGCAGGGGAGTGGCAGGAAATCGGTTGCTGCGTCACACACAGTTGCTGTCGACCAGCAGCAGATTTTTTGCGTTTCGGCGACTCATTTAATAGCTTCATACTATTAAATTGAGCGTCAAGCGCGGAGAACATGTCACTCGCCTTGCGGAAAGTGGCCATGATCTCAGAAAATCCACTTCTGGTCTGAAGCATGAAGGATGATATCTCCTTCTCAACCGGTCGACAGGCCTCACAGCAATAACGCAGGCCCTTTTTGCTGGACACTACGTCAGCTATTCGACCTGTCATCTCGATGCACTTAGCGTGCACTACTGCCTCGCAAAGCCAACAATGGAAACTGGGCTGGTCTGCCAAAATATTTTTTTGACAGTTCTTAATTACACAGACAATATTTTGGGACATTTTCGCAAACCCTAGAACCACTGTGCACACTATCAGTACCAAAAAGCTAAGAGAGAGAGAGAACAAAAGAGCGCAAGGTTAAGAGAATAAGCAGCAGAAATCAACAAGAGCGATGAGAGCTATAACGGCTTAGTTGCAGCTAACAGCAAACGACACTCAAGCGGGGGAGAGAAAAATAAGTAAAAACGAGAAAAAGAATAAGGAGGAAAATAAGATAACCGTCTTAGCACAAACTAAAAAGTGATTTTTAACACAAATTAATTACACAGAAAAGTGCATGCACGCGCGATAGCGAGACGGATTATAATTTTAAAAATTTAAGTGATGAATTCAGAGGAAACCCCGGTGGTTTACAATAAAATTAACACAAAAATCGGAGCGCAAAACAAAAACACGACCGTCCGCTATGAAAGAGAGAGATCGAATGATATAGTGTACATATATGTTTAATTTAAGTCGAATTTTAAAGTTGAGCATTGCAAGACAGAAAATTTCATGAAATAAAATTGCGCATCAGATAAGTAATTTTGTCACTTCGGAGTGATGGTTATACGTATTATTTATATGTTCTATACCTACAGTCAGCAAAATAATGCCTGCTGTTAGACGATCAAGACTTGGACGGCGTTCGCGCAATGCAATAAGTAGTCGGAATTTCCGTAATAGTCGGACGCAAGAGGAAAGTGGAGTTTTGAATGCATCGGCACGTGCTCGAATGGCACAGCATCGCGCTGCACAAAACCCACCTCAAGCCCGACAAAATAATAGAAGAAGTCGAACCGCAAATGAAAACTTGAATCGCGCTGCATTCGCATACAATTCTGAAACACCCTACAAGGATCATAGCTGCGTTGTTATTGGTTCATTGTCTGTGGTATGTCAGCATTGTAATGCACTGAAGTTTCGATTGGAAACCCCCGGCTTATGCTGTGCAGGTGGTAAAATTAAATTGCCCGTTTTGGCTCATCCACCAGAGCCATTGTATTCGCTACTTTATGGAAATTCAGCCCAATCAAACAGTTTCCTAAAGCTTGCACAAAAATATAACGGATGCTTTCAAATGACGTCATTTGGAGCCGAGGTTGTTCATCAACCAGGCTACAATCCAAGTTATAAGGTAATGGCGTCTCTCTATTATCAAAATGAACAACTCCAATTTTTTTTTAAATTGCATCCCAATATTCAGATTCATGGGCAAATTCACCACCGAGCGGGCGCTTTGTTACCACCACAAAACAAAGATCATAAATTCCTTCAGATCTATTTCATTGGTGATTCGGTAGTTGAACTAAATCACCGCTGTGCAATTTACACTGCAACTAAACGTGAAATTATAGAACAATTGCAAAATCTTCTCCATGAGCATAATGAAGGTTGTTCAAAACCGCATTGGATATAATGCATAATGACGAACATAAAATCATTATCAGCGCTGACAAAAGACCCACTGGTAGCCATGCAAGACAAATTAATGCTCCCACTATCAATGAAGTCGCAGTGGCGATTGTTGGTGAGAATGTGGAATCACGCGATATTGTTCTTAAGCGTCGGGATGATGGCCAACTGCAGAGAGTTTATGAGACTCATCGGTCATATGATGCTCTTCAATACCCGTTAATGTTCTGTCGTGGAGAAGATGGGTATCACTTCAACATAAAGATGGTCAATCCAATGACAGGTTTGTATACATTTCTTACATCACTTCTTTTTGATTCTACAACTAAGTTTGAATTAAAATTTTAGGAGAAGAAACGAATAAGAAGGTTAGCTCTATGAATTTTTATGCGTATCGATTGATGATTCGACAAGATGTTGACAATCATCTGTTAAGATACCGCCGTTTGTTTCAACAGTACTGTGCCGACATGTACGTCAAAGTAGAAACGAAACGTCTAAATTTTATTCGTTTTAATCAGTCGAAGTTGCGATCAGACGAGTACATCCACTTGCGTGACGCAATCGCTACTGAAGGACACGCGGCCAACATCGGTTGTTTGACCATTCTCCCAGCTACTTATGTTGGAAGCCCGCGCCATATGCATGAGTATGCACAAGATGCGATGACGTATGTCCGAAATTACGGGCGCCCGGATTTATTCATAACGTTCACGTGCAATCCAAAATGGCCCGAAATTATCAATCTATTGCTTCCAGGACAAACATCAAGCGATCGACCTGACATCACTGCACGAGTATTCAAGCAAAAGATCACAGTGCTTATGGATTATATTGTAAAGCAGAAGGTTTTTGGCGCAGTTCGTTGTTGGATGTACTCGGTTGAGTGGCAGAAGCGTGGCTTACCACATGCGCACATTCTGCTCTGGATGTTCGACAAGATCCGACCAGATCATATTGATTCGATTATTCCAGCCGAAATACCAGATATACAAACTGATCCCGAGCTGTATTCCATTGTGACAACGACCATGATCCATGGCCCTTGCGGAGTCCACAACCCAGAATCAATATGCATGGAAAACGGAAAATGCACAAAACGATTTCCCCGTCCGTTGACGGCTGAAACCATCAGTGGAAACGATGGATATCCATTGTATAGGCGTCGTTCTCCAGATGATAACGGCAAATGGATTGAATTAATGGTGAAACGTAACGAAACAAACGTAACAGTAATCGTGGATAACCGCTGGATCGTTCCATATTGCCCGCTTTTGTCGAAAACATTCTCAACGCATTGCAATGTTGAGTACTGCAACTCTATCAAATCCATCAAATACGTTTGCAAATATGTGAACAAAGGGAGCGACATGGCGGTGTTTGGCATTGCTGATACGAATGCAAACGACGAGGTGACGAAATTTCAACTTGGACGCTACGTTAGTTGTAACGAGGCCATTTGGAGGATATTTTCATTTCCGATTCATGAACGTCACCCGACTGTCGTGCACTTATCTATTCACTTAGAGAACAGCCAGCGTGTCTACTTTACGGACGCGAACGCAGCGCAAAGAGCAGAACGGCCACCAGCGACAACGTTGACAAATTTCTTTTCGACATGCGAAAGCGATCCGTTCGCAAGGACTTTACTATATTCTGAGATGCCACGCTATTATACATGGAACGCTGCATCGAAGAAGTTTCAACGCCGGAAAAGAGGTGATACTGTTGCTGGCTTCGCTGATGTCTATTCGACTGATGCGCTCGGACGAATATACACAGTTCATCCAAGTCAAGATGAATGCTTCTATCTTCGCTTGCTTTTGGTGAACATTAGAGGTCCTACATCCTTCGACTCGCTGCGTACTGTGGATGGTGTGCTGTGCGCCACTTTTCGGGAGGCTTGCCAACGTTTGAACTTGCTTGAAAACGATACTCATTGGGACTCAACGCTCGCCGATGCCACTGTATCTGCGTCAATGAATCAAATCCATACATTATTCGCAATAATCATAGCTACGTGTCATCCGTCGAACCCGACCGCATTGTGGGAAAAATACAAGGACCAAATGGTGGACGATATTTTGAACTGAGTACGAAGGACAAGTTCTAATTTCAATATTGGCATTAACGAAGATATGTACAACGAAGCATTAGTACGGATCGAAGACATATGCATGCTCATGTGCGGCAGTCTACTATCGACATTGGGAATGCCAGCGCCAAATCGTTCAGTGCACGATACATTCAATCGGGAATTTCTACGGGAGCAACACTACAATCAGGATAACCTGGCCGAAAGAGTTCGAACAAATGTGCCGCTTTTGAATGCCGAGCAGAAGAAAGTGTACGATTCGATAATGAAGGTTGTTGACGATGAAACGGGAGGCTTATACTTTATCGATGCTCCTGGTGGGACAGGCAAGACATTCGTCATTTCGTTGATTCTGGCAACGATTCGGTCAAGATCTCAAATTGCGTTGGCTGTTGCATCATCTGGCATTGCTGCTACATTGTTGGAAGGCGGTCGAACTGCACATTCCGCTTTGAAGATACCCATGAATCTTCTGACGGTTGACCAGCCAACGTGCACGATGAGCAAGAATTCAGCGACAGCAAAATTGATGCGAGAATGCAAAATCATCATTTGGGATGAATGCACGATGGCGCATAAACGAGCTTTAGAGGCCGTTGACCGAACGATGAAGGATTTAAGAGGTGATTCGAGACTATTTGGTGGGGCTTTGATATTGCTGTCCGGAGATTTTCGCCAAACGCTTCCCGTTATCCCGAAATCTACGGCTGCCGATGAAGTTAATGCATGCCTAAAATCGTCCTCTTTGTGGCGATATGTAAACAAGTTTAAATTGACTAGGAACATGAGAGTCGCATTGCAGAATGATCCATCCGCTGCTGAATTCTCGAGACAACTGCTGGCGCTCGGAAATGGTGAAATTCCTGTTGATGTTTCGACTGGACTAATATCGTTCCCAACAAATTTTTGCGAGTTTACATCATCGAAAGAGGAACTCATCACAAAAGTGTTTCCAGACATTGCAGAAAATTATAAAAATATCGACTGGATTAGTGAGCGGGCAATACTAGCACCGAAGAATAAGGACGTAGATAGTTTGAATTTCTTTATTCAAAGTCAAATCGCTGGAGAACTTCATTCATACAGATCCGTTGACAGCGTGACCAACGAGGATGAAGCGACCAACTATCCGATAGAATTTTTGAACTCACTGGATGTGCCAGGAACTCCACCGCATAATGTGCAACTGAAGGTGGGATCAGTTATTATAATGCTACGGAATCTAAATCATCCGAGATTATGTAACGGTACGCGGTGGTCCGTTAAGAAACTAATGAACAACGTGATTCAAGCGACTATAATCAAGGGCAAGTTTAAAGGAGAGGAAGTTCTTATTCCACGAATTCCGATTATTCCAACAGATCTTCCATTCCAATTCAAGAGGATTCAGTTCCCAGTTCGATTGGCATTTGCGATGACAATCAATAAATCGCAAGGCCAATCGTTGGAAGTTTGCGGGATAAATCTGGAATATCAATGTTTTTCGCATGGACAGTTATACGTAGCCTGTTCACGTGTGGGAAAGCCGTCATCATTATATATTTTTGCACCAGATAACAAAACAAAAAATATTGTTTATCAGATCGCTCTCCACTGATTTCGAGTCAAAAAAAAATTTAACAACAAATTTGAATAACCAGTGTTCTATTATTACTATGGGGTTATCTGAAGTCGTGAAATTGGGCCGAGACAAAGTTCGCAAGGTCCGCTACAAAAAAATTTAACCAAGACAAAAAACATCAATTAGGGGCGAGACAAGGTTCGCCGGGTCCGCTAGTGATGTATATTTTTGAGAGCCTAGCTCAATCGGAACGTGGAAGAAACCGTTGGTTAGATCCAAAGTTGTGAATATTTTAAACCCTCGCAGTTTGTCTAAATCTGTCTCTATGTGAACCATCGGAAAATTGTCTCGAATCATCTTTTTGTTTAGCTTCCGGTGTCACAACACAGATGTTTCTTTCCGTTTTTCTTAGAAAAAAAACTACTGGCGATGCATATTCAAAAGTACTCGGCTGTATAATCTTCTCAGCAAGCCAATCCTTAACTTAGTCGTCAACTGTTTTCTGGTCACAGATAGGTAATCGAAGTGGATACTGATAAACAGGTATTTCGTCTTTTAAAATGATTTTCATTTGCACGTACTCCTCAATCAAACTTTTGACTTCGACCTTTTGTATTGTATTTAAATGGACCAAATCAACTTTGTCTGAAACTGACACCTGTTCTGCGCACATGACCCTAATCTTCTGCAGAATCTCCATATCCGTGTTGTTCTGCTCCTCGTTAATACTTCTGGCTTCGTTCCGTCGCAAAAACGCAGTGCCTTCTTTGATATTATTCATGTCCACTATGTACAAAATAGACCTACTCAAAATGACGTCAAAGCCCATTTTTATACCCTTGCAGGGTATATTAGTTTCAGTCAAAAGTTTGCAACGCAGTGAAGGAGGCATCTCCGACCCTATAAAGTATATATATTCTTGATCAGGATCAACAGCCGAGTCGATCTAGCCATGTCCGTCTGTCCGTCTGTCCGTTTCTACGCAAACTAGTCCCTCAGTTTTAAAGCTATCTGAATGAAACTTTGCAGTTAGGCTTCTATATACTCTCACTCGTACATATGTCGGAACGGGCCGGATCGGACGACTATATCATATAGCTGACATAGGAACAATCGGAAAAATCTACGTGTTCGCGCCAAAAGGGCGCTTATTTTCTAGAGGCAGTGTAATTCAACCTACACCCTCAAAGTACACTCAGTACACTCTCTCTCTCTCCCTCTTCCTCCGGGCTTCCAAGACATCGAGCTTCCAATCCGCTCTCCAAGCTAGGTTTAAGTCTCATGTAGTTTAGTTCTAATTTCCCTACGAAACAATAAAGATCTCCGACGCTCGTCGCGTAACACCCCGAAAAGATTTCCCGTGTTCTTTATTCCGAGTGAATTTACAGCTAAAGCCACACCCCTACAGAACATGGTCCCTCGAGCCGGATAGCTCCTTCTCCAGCAGCTCCGGTGGCTTTAAAATCACTCAGATAAGTTGTATTTACATTATTGCTGCCGGTCATACAAAGAGGTTACTGCGAAGCTCAGTTCGCCAAACTTCTCTGTATGATTGTCTAAATCCAAGTCCGATTGATCCGACACTCCGGCAGCTTCCATATCCACATCCAATTCATTTCCAAATTTGTATTATTTAGCAATGTATTGTTTTTCCGACTTCCAAAAGTTAATTTCTAAATAAATGCCATAAGCCACAGTTCAACATTCAACTCCGAATAGTCCGAGGCTCCCTTTCGTTGACTGTGTTTCGCTTGCATTTATTTACACTTATATACATATGTCCAATACAGTCCACTCCAGTGATATCAGTACATTTCCCGCAAAACATATTTTACAAATTACACTTATGTACATACACTCATATTTAATATAAATTAGCTAAATTTATACAAACATAAATATACCACCCCGGGTTTCTAAATAATTAACTAATTTGAAAAAAAAAATATAAATAAAATTTTCTAATTAATTTCGATACAATTTCTGTGAGTTCCGAAATTCAAAAGTGTGTGTTTAAATAAAGGCAAATGCCACAGTGAAATTCCATCAAGTGGTTCTTACTTAGTTTCTTTTCGTTCACTGTGTTCCAGCGCTTGCATTTATTTTCACTTTTATACTCACATAATCGATACAGTCCACTCCACTGAGTACATACCCTTATATTTACTACAAATATTCAAATATAAATAATTGGCATAAACAAATACATTTCCACATAAATACATAACGACAAACATAATTACAAGAGTCGGCAGCAACGCCACTGATTTAATTTACATATGCATACCTATTAACTCGCCTTTGCTCTATTCTGAGCTGGGTTACATATTTACACACATATTTACTAGCATAATCGTCGGTAAGGCGACGCTCCGATCTTTGGCAATTTTTCCGCCTCTTGTTATCTCCGCTATTCTGCATTGACCCCGAAAACAGTACCGCTACAAATACAGCAGCGGTCAACGAAATAAGTCCGGACACAGAAAATAATTGTTGAATTATTTCTTATAAAATTCCAACTAACTAATTCAGTTAGAAATTTGCATGCGCTTTCATTTCCGCATTAGTGTGACCGTACTACCGTTTTCCTACTGACATAAATTATTGAGCTATTTCCAACGCTTCCGCGTGCATCCACTAAAATTGACAAATTAAGAAAAATATATTCAGAAAATTTGTTCTGTTTCCGATTGGTTCCTAAATTCCAATCTAGTTTCTACTTTCTATATATAAAAAATCCATATTTTCGAAAACATAACAAAATATATATACATATATATTCAATATGGCTCCATCCGCTTTAAACAAATTTATTTTCACTTCTGACCGTCTGAGTCACTTCGAATCCAATTTCTGCAATCCAGCAGAGCCCATCCAATCTCAGTATACGTGCAAAATTCATCTTGACCAAGTCCGAGCCACATGGGCAAAGGTCGAGAAAGAATACGACGCTTGTTCTGAGCTAATTTCAGTTGATGACGATGGCGCGGCGGACACCTTGCCCACGCTTAAGGCAAAATACGAGGATGCCTATTTTACCTACGAAAGGTGTGCTGCCCGGCTCATGGAACAGATCGAGACGATCTCTTCTAAACCCGTTCCGCCCCAAAATTCTTTTCCGTCTGGCTGTCGGCTTCCTCCGTGCGATACGGAAGTTTTCTCGGGAGATTATCTTCGCTGGCCGACTTTCCGAGACCTTTTCACAGCGGTCTATATAGATAATCCTGCGCTGACCCCTATTGAAAAGTTATTCTATCTAAACGCCAACTGGATTAGTGAGCGGGCAATACTAGCACCGAAGAATAAGGACGTAGATAGTTTGAATTTCTTTATTCAAAGTCAAATCGCTGGAGAACTTCATTCATACAGATCCGTTGACAGCGTGACCAACGAGGATGAAGCGACCAACTATCCGATAGAATTTTTGAACTCACTGGATGTGCCAGGAACTCCACCGCATAATGTGCAACTGAAGGTGGGATCAGTTATTATAATGCTACGGAATCTAAATCATCCGAGATTATGTAACGGTACGCGGTGGTCCGTTAAGAAACTAATGAACAACGTGATTCAAGCGACTATAATCAAGGGCAAGTTTAAAGGAGAGGAAGTTCTTATTCCACGAATTCCGATTATTCCAACAGATCTTCCATTCCAATTCAAGAGGATTCAGTTCCCAGTTCGATTGGCATTTGCGATGACAATCAATAAATCGCAAGGCCAATCGTTGGAAGTTTGCGGGATAAATCTGGAATATCAATGTTTTTCGCATGGACAGTTATACGTAGCCTGTTCACGTGTGGGAAAGCCGTCATCATTATATATTTTTGCACCAGATAACAAAACAAAAAATATTGTTTATCAGATCGCTCTCCACTGATTTCGAGTCAAAAAAAAATTTAACAACAAATTTGAATAACCAGTGTTCTATTATTACTATGGGGTTATCTGAAGTCGTGAAATTGGGCCGAGACAAAGTTCGCAAGGTCCGCTACAAAAAAATTTAACCAAGACAAAAAACATCAATTAGGGGCGAGACAAGGTTCGCCGGGTCCGCTAGTGATGTATATTTTTGAGAGCCTAGCTCAATCGGAACGTGGAAGAAACCGTTGGTTAGATCCAAAGTTGTGAATATTTTAAACCCTCGCAGTTTGTCTAAATCTGTCTCTATGTGAACCATCGGAAAATTGTCTCGAATCATCTTTTTGTTTAGCTTCCGGTGTCACAACACAGATGTTTCTTTCCGTTTTTCTTAGAAAAAAACTACTGGCGATGCATATTCAAAAGTACTCGGCTGTATAATCTTCTCAGCAAGCCAATCCTTAACTTAGTCGTCAACTGTTTTCTGGTCACAGATAGGTAATCGAAGTGGATACTGATAAACAGGTATTTCGTCTTTTAAAATGATTTTCATTTGCACGTACTCCTCAATCAAACTTTTGACTTCGACCTTTTGTATTGTATTTAAATGGACCAAATCAACTTTGTCTGAAACTGACACCTGTTCTGCGCACATGACCCTAATCTTCTGCAGAATCTCCATATCCGTGTTGTTCTGCTCCTCGTTAATACTTCTGGCTTCGTTCCGTCGCAAAAACGCAGTGCCTTCTTTGATATTATTCATGTCCACTATGTACAAAATAGACCTACTCAAAATGACGTCAAAGCCCATTTTTATACCCTTGCAGGGTATATTAGTTTCAGTCAAAAGTTTGCAACGCAGTGAAGGAGGCATCTCCGACCCTATAAAGTATATATATTCTTGATCAGGATCAACAGCCGAGTCGATCTAGCCATGTCCGTCTGTCCGTCTGTCCGTTTCTACGCAAACTAGTCCCTCAGTTTTAAAGCTATCTGAATGAAACTTTGCAGTTAGGCTTCTATATACTCTCACTCGTACATATGTCGGAACGGGCCGGATCGGACGACTATATCATATAGCTGACATAGGAACAATCGGAAAAATCTACGTGTTCGCGCCAAAAGGGCGCTTATTTTCTAGAGGCAGTGTAATTCAACCTACACCCTCAAAGTACACTCAGTACACTCTCTCTCTCTCCCTCTTCCTCCGGGCTTCCAAGACATCGAGCTTCCAATCCGCTCTCCAAGCTAGGTTTAAGTCTCATGTAGTTTAGTTCTAATTTCCCTACGAAACAATAAAGATCTCCGACGCTCGTCGCGTAACACCCCGAAAAGATTTCCCGTGTTCTTTATTCCGAGTGAATTTACAGCTAAAGCCACACCCCTACAGAACATGGTCCCTCGAGCCGGATAGCTCCTTCTCCAGCAGCTCCGGTGGCTTTAAAATCACTCAGATAAGTTGTATTTACATTATTGCTGCCGGTCATACAAAGAGGTTACTGCGAAGCTCAGTTCGCCAAACTTCTCTGTATGATTGTCTAAATCCAAGTCCGATTGATCCGACACTCCGGCAGCTTCCATATCCACATCCAATTCATTTCCAAATTTGTATTATTTAGCAATGTATTGTTTTTCCGACTTCCAAAAGTTAATTTCTAAATAAATGCCATAAGCCACAGTTCAACATTCAACTCCGAATAGTCCGAGGCTCCCTTTCGTTGACTGTGTTTCGCTTGCATTTATTTACACTTATATACATATGTCCAATACAGTCCACTCCAGTGATATCAGTACATTTCCCGCAAAACATATTTTACAAATTACACTTATGTACATACACTCATATTTAATATAAATTAGCTAAATTTATACAAACATAAATATACCACCCCGGGTTTCTAAATAATTAACTAATTTGAAAAAAAAAATATAAATAAAATTTTCTAATTAATTTCGATACAATTTCTGTGAGTTCCGAAATTCAAAAGTGTGTGTTTAAATAAAGGCAAATGCCACAGTGAAATTCCATCAAGTGGTTCTTACTTAGTTTCTTTTCGTTCACTGTGTTCCAGCGCTTGCATTTATTTTCACTTTTATACTCACATAATCGATACAGTCCACTCCACTGAGTACATACCCTTATATTTACTACAAATATTCAAATATAAATAATTGGCATAAACAAATACATTTCCACATAAATACATAACGACAAACATAATTACAAGAGTCGGCAGCAACGCCACTGATTTAATTTACATATGCATACCTATTAACTCGCCTTTGCTCTATTCTGAGCTGGGTTACATATTTACACACATATTTACTAGCATAATCGTCGGTAAGGCGACGCTCCGATCTTTGGCAATTTTTCCGCCTCTTGTTATCTCCGCTATTCTGCATTGACCCCGAAAACAGTACCGCTACAAATACAGCAGCGGTCAACGAAATAAGTCCGGACACAGAAAATAATTGTTGAATTATTTCTTATAAAATTCCAACTAACTAATTCAGTTAGAAATTTGCATGCGCTTTCATTTCCGCATTAGTGTGACCGTACTACCGTTTTCCTACTGACATAAATTATTGAGCTATTTCCAACGCTTCCGCGTGCATCCACTAAAATTGACAAATTAAGAAAAATATATTCAGAAAATTTGTTCTGTTTCCGATTGGTTCCTAAATTCCAATCTAGTTTCTACTTTCTATATATAAAAAATCCATATTTTCGAAAACATAACAAAATATATATACATATATATTCAATATGGCTCCATCCGCTTTAAACAAATTTATTTTCACTTCTGACCGTCTGAGTCACTTCGAATCCAATTTCTGCAATCCAGCAGAGCCCATCCAATCTCAGTATACGTGCAAAATTCATCTTGACCAAGTCCGAGCCACATGGGCAAAGGTCGAGAAAGAATACGACGCTTGTTCTGAGCTAATTTCAGTTGATGACGATGGCGCGGCGGACACCTTGCCCACGCTTAAGGCAAAATACGAGGATGCCTATTTTACCTACGAAAGGTGTGCTGCCCGGCTCATGGAACAGATCGAGACGATCTCTTCTAAACCCGTTCCGCCCCAAAATTCTTTTCCGTCTGGCTGTCGGCTTCCTCCGTGCGATACGGAAGTTTTCTCGGGAGATTATCTTCGCTGGCCGACTTTCCGAGACCTTTTCACAGCGGTCTATATAGATAATCCTGCGCTGACCCCTATTGAAAAGTTATTCTATCTAAACGCCAAGACAAGTGGTGAAGCTCATTCCATAGTTTCCAAGTCACCACTCACCAACGATGGTTTCCGCTCAGCCTGGGAAAACCTAACAAAGCGTTTCGAAAATAAACGATCGCTGGTGAACAATCAACTGAAAGGGTTATTGAACATGCAGTCCATCGTGCACGAATCTTCGGCAGCCTTAAGGGAGCAGCAAGATACCATCCACAATTACCTTACGGCCCTTGAACTGTCCGGCCTTTCTACTGAGAATTGGGATTGTCTTCTGGTTTATTTGTGCTCCACGAAACTTCCAAAGTTGACGCTTGCATTATGGGAGCAATCCATCCCAAATAAAACCGAAATTCCTACGTGGCAAGAAATGGATTCGTTTCTAACGGAGCGCAATAGAACTCTAGAGTCCATAGATTCTATTCAACCTCCTACGTTCAGCCTCCGGCCATCCAAATTGACAACTTCCAGCGTGTCACCCCGAGTACTAAAATCCTTTAGTACCAAGATTGTTTCACTATCAAAAATATGTGATTTGTGCCCAAAAGAGAGCCATCCACTGCGGTTATGTCCACGCTTCCTACAGATGACGATAAACGATCGTACATCTTATATCCAAAGAAAGCAGTTGTGCTTAAATTGCTTTGCAAGAGGTCATCCACTTCACGATTGCACAAGCGCCCACAACTGTTTTACGTGCCACGGTCGACATCACACCTTGCTGCATCCAAGCAATTCCGTTAGTGTTCCGGTTCCTCCCAAAGCTTCAAGGCCAGTACCGCCCCGATCCAAAGGATTTCCTCGTTCTCCACGCGAGTTACGACTCATCCCGAGTCCTTCAATTACTGGGTTCCATACGAGGACATCAACAGCAGACGTTCCCGAGGTATTTTATTCTACCCATGCCGAGTCTGCCAAGGAAACCATCCTCTTCGGAAATGCCACCGTTTTCTTAGGCTTAGTGCTGAGAAACGGCTCCAGGCAGTCATCGAGAAGAAATACTGCGTAAACTGTCTGGCCCACCACCATTCTGTAGGATCTTGTCGCAGTAACGACCGATGCCAGTCGTGTGGGCAGGATCACCACACTCTTCTACATGTCGACGAACGCTCAGCATATCCAATGCTTTCCCGAGCGAAGCCCTCTTAATATTTTTTGCTGCGTATCCTCGCAAGGGGGGGGGAGAATGTTCGCGCCAAAAGGGCGCTTATTTTCTAGAGGCAGTGTAACTCAACCTACACCCTCAAAGTACACTCCGTACACTCTCTCTCTCTCCCTCTTCCTCCGGGCTTCCAAGACATCGAGCTTCCAATCCGCTCTCCAAGCTAGGTTTAAGTCTAATGTAGTTTAGTTCTAATTTCCCTACGAAACAATAAAGATCTCCGACGCTCGTCGCGTAACACCCCGAAAAGATTTCCCGTGTTCTTTATTCCGAGTGAATTTACAGCTAAAGCCACACCCCTACAGAACACTACGAAAAAAAATTATAACTTTGTCAGTTTTCAACCAATTTTCACCAAATTTGATATTTGCCCATTTAGTATTATTTCCGAATTTTAATTTCATGAAAATCGGCTGACTATATCCTATTGCTTCCATACGAACAATCAGGAAAATAAAAGAAACAAGAAAGGAAGCTAACTTCGGCTCACCGAAGTTTGTATACCCTTGCAGAGTTTAAACAAAAAATTAAAAACGAAATTCTGAAATAATAATTTGTTGCCAAATCTCAAATTTAATGGCAATGGTTTGAAACACGGCTAAGCTATGGTTTTTTTTATATTCCTGATTGTTCCTATGGAAGCTATAGGATATAGTCAGCCGATTTTCATGAAATTAAAATCAAAATTCGGAAATACTAAAATATGGCTAAATATCAAATTTGGTGAAAATATGTTGAAATCTGACAAAGTTATGGTTTTTTCTTTTATTTTCCTGATTGTTCCTATAAGCTATAGGATATAGTCAGCCGATTTTCATGAAATTAAAATCGAAATTCAGGAATACTAAAATATGGGTAACTATCAAATTTGGTGAAAATATGTTGAAAACTGACAAAGTTATAGTTTTTTCTTTAATTTTCCTGATTGTTCCTATGAAAGCTATGGATATAGTCTGCCGATTTTCATGAAATTAAAACCGAAATTTGGAAATAATACTAAATGGGCAAA
The DNA here is from genome assembly GCA_035045905.1 of Drosophila anomelani. Lineage (NCBI taxonomy): Eukaryota > Metazoa > Arthropoda > Insecta > Diptera > Drosophilidae > Drosophila > Drosophila anomelani. The sequence continues at coordinate 29,768 of JAWNOO010000170.1, forward strand.
TATCAAATTTGGTGAAAATTGGTTGAAAACTGACGAAGTTATAATTTTCCTGATTGTTCCTATGGAAGCTATGGATATAGTCAGCCGATTTTCATGAAATTAAAACCGAAATTTGGAAATAATACTAAATGGGCAAATATCAAATTTGGTGAAAATTGGTTGAAAACTGACAAAGTTATAATTTTCCTGATTGTTCCTATGGAAGCTATAGGATATAGTCAGCCGATTTTCATGAAATTAAAACCGAAATTCGGAAATAATACTAAATGGGCAAATATCAAATTTGGTGAAAATTGGTTGAAAACTGACAAAGTTATAATTTTTTTTTGAAAATTTTTCGGATCGTTCCTCTGGCAGCTATATGATATAGTCGTCCGATCCGGCCCGTTCCGACATATGTACGAGTGAGAGTATATAGAAGTCTAACTGCAAAGTTTCATTCAGATAGCTTTAAAACTGAGGGACTAGTTTGCGTAGAAACGGACAGACGGACGGACGGACAGACGGACAGACGGACAGACGGACATGGCTAGATCGACTCGGCGGTTGATCCTGATCAAGAATATACACGGCGCGTCACTAGATTAGCGCCCCCCTTAGTAGTCTAATTTGAAGTCAAATATTTTCAAAACCATTAAAGATAGAAGACTACAATTTTTTTCCAAAATAACTTGGTTAATTCTCTAACTGAAAACATACAAAAGAATTCAGTTGGACGTTGTATAGGTTTTTAATAAATAAAAAACTAAAAAAACGGATTTTTTCGCGTGCAAAAACTGCGTCATCAGATTAGCGCCTCCCAAGTGTAATTTTAAATATCTTTCTTAATTTGCTTAGCACAGCAACAACATTTTTTTTGCTGTTAAATTAAAAAATTTTCTTTAAATTGATATAAAATATGGGCAGAGGAGCTATCTTATATCCGCAGGAAAAATCAAAAATCGTTATATTCCTTTCATTTCACAAAATCGCCAAAAACAAGATGGACATACAGTCGGGTGTCCCGACAGTAGAATACCATGTACCATTACAAGGCGCGTCCCAAAATTATATAAAAGAAAGATAATAAGAATAAAAAACTGAGATAAATTTACATATAATGCAAATGTCTTCCCATTCAAGAGCAAAGTCGATAGCTCAGTGGGTAAAGCTACACATACATTTTTGTAAGCAATTGGCCTGGGTTCGAATCAACCGCAGGCATAAGGAATTTTTTCATTTTCAAAACATTAAGTATAGTTCTTTGCTTGCATTTTTTTATTTTTTAGTATTAAATACTGTAATTATTTTAATGTACTGGAAAAAAAAAAAAAAAAATTGCTAAAAATAAAAAAGATTTCGCTCGTCGCCGACGGGATTCGAACCCGTGAAATCTAACATTTGAAAAAGACTTCAGCTTAGCCAGCTGCGCCACCAACCAATTCAAAATGAGTAATCCTATTTTCATAGTAATATGAACATAAGTAAAATGTTTAATGAACGTTTTGATTTATTTGGAGCCCTCTGCCTGGGCTGCCTCTTGTACACGTAATGTGTATAAAGTAAAAAGCCTATATCTCCGCTATTTATGGCACGATCGTAATAAAATTTGGACAGTCTGTGTATTTTGATAAAATGCATTAAGCTTTTTAATATGGTTTACATAACTTTATAAATTTCGGAGATATACGTTTTTTTCAAATAGCTCCTCCAAAAAGGGGAGCAGCAAAAATTTAAAACAAACTTGATCAGCGTGCAGATATAAGAAGTCTAAATCCCAAGTTTGGTGTCTCTAGCTCTTATAGTCTCTGAGATCTGGGCGTTCATACAGACAGACGGACAGACGGACAGACGGACGGACGGACGGACAGACGGACATGGCTATATCGACTCCTTTAGTGGTCCTGACCAATATTTAGGTAACTTTTGGGGGTCTGCCACGCCTCCTTCTGCCTGTTACAGAAAATCGCACTCGCACAAAACTATAATACCTTTGTACCTTTGGTACATGGTATAAAAACGGGAAAACATCGCAAAACCATTGCAAATTTTATTTAAAATAAGAAAACTTATGGAAAACCTTAAAACAAGGCAATAACCATCTTGTTAGTTCGGCAGATGGCAGAGCTATACTCCGTCAGGCTTCCGACTCCCACGACTTGACCGCCAAAATAATTCAAAAAAATATTGTTAAGACCAGCAAATCGGCGGTTTTATGCTTGATCTAGAAAGCTGATCCTCTAAAGAGTCTAAAACTAACAAACAAACCCCCCTTTTAACCAAGTGCACACGGCCTCGCGCTTTAGATTTGCTCAAACGCATATGACACATATGACGCATATGAAAGACCATATGATTGTACTACGGCAATATTTTTTTGAATTATTTTGGCGGTTTTCCTGATTGTTCCTATGGAAGCTATAGGGTATAGTCAGCCGATTTTCATGAAATTAAAATCGAAATTCAGGAATAATAAAATATGGCTAAATATCAAATTTGGTGAAAATATGTTGAAAACTGACAATGTTATGGTTTGTTCTTTTATTTAACTGATTGTTCCTATGGAAGCTATATGGTATAGTCAGCCGATTGTCATGAAATTAAAACCGAAATTCGGAAATAATACTAAATGGGCAAATATCAAATTTGGTGAAAATTGGTTGAAAACTGACAAAGTTATAATTTTTTTTCGTAGATTTTTCCGATTGTTCCTATGGCAGCTATATGATATAGTCGTCCGATCCGGCCCGTTCCGACATATGTACGAGTGAGAGTATATAAAAGCCTAACTGCAAAGTTTCATTCAGATAGCTTTAAAACTGAGGGACTAGTTTGCGTAGAAACGGACAGACGGACGGACGGACAGACGGACAGACGGACATGGCTAGATCGACTCGGCGGTTGATCCTGATCAAGAATATACACTGCGCGTCACTAGATTAGCGCCCCCCTTAGTAGTCTAATTTGAAGTCAAATATTTTCAAAACCATTAAAGATAGAAGACTACAATTTTTTTCCAAAATAACTTGGTTAATTCTCTAACTGAAAACATACAAAAGAATTCAGTTGGACGTTGTATAGGTTTTTAATAAATAAAAAACTAAAAAAACGGATTTTTTCGCGTGCAAAAACTGCGTCATCAAATTAGCGCCTCCCAAGTGTAATTTTAAATATCTTTCTTAATTTGCTTAGCACAGCAACAACATTTTTTTTGCTGTTAAATTAAAAAATTTTCTTTAAATTGATATAAAATATGGGCAGAGGAGCTATCTTATATCCGCAGGAAAAATCAAAAATCGTTATATTCCTTTCATTTCACAAAATCGCCAAAAAAAACGGGAAAACATCGCAAAACCATTGCAAATTTTATTTAAAATAAGAAAACTTATGGAAAACCTTAAAACAAGGCAATAACCATCTTGTTAGTTCGGCAGATGGCAGAGCTATACTCCGTCAGGCTTCCGACTCCCACGACTTGACCGCCAAAATAATTCAAAAAAATATTGTTAAGACCAGCAAATCGGCGGTTTTATGCTTGATCTAGAAAGCTGATCCTCTAAAGAGTCTAAAACTAACAAACAAACCCCCCTTTTAACCAAGTGCACACGGCCTCGCGCTTTAGATTTGCTCAAACGCATATGACACATATGACGCATATGAAAGACCATATGATTGTACTACGGCAATATTTTTTTGAATTATTTTGGCGGTCAAGTGGTAGCAGTCACGCCTTCCACCGACGTTTGGGCTGATATCCAAGCCCCGGGTTTTCCTCTTTCTTCATACTTCGGAAAATGCTGGTTAGTTTTCAGGGGAACCAACCACTTGCGTTTTATGCCTTCCGCCAGGCACCTCCACCCATGGCTAATGATTCATCTCCTCCCGCTTTGTACAGAAGGAGTTGAACCGAAGCCTTAGCTAGACACTGTATTACCTCGGATGGAGCAAGACGCGATGCATTACCCGTTGTCCGGGATAATACAGTGCCCATTGCCCAGCCGCCGCCCTCGTGGAGGGTTCGGATGGCGGATTTTCGCTAGCCAAAAACAAGCATTTCGGAAATTCTTACCCCATAGTGACTGATAGAGGCACAGCTTTTACCCCTATAGAATTCAAGGAGTAGAATTCAAGTAGTACTGAGCCAGGGAGTACGAAGGTCTCGCCTGTCAAGCTTTTGACAGAAGTTGAAATGCGACTTAACGACTGCAATGAATTAAAGGACTTGATGCAGGAATTTGCAGTTAAAGAGCTAGATGAAGATAGAGAGAAATATCGCCAAACTGCCAGAGAGAACATCAAAAACTTACAGGATGAAAATAAGAAAGCGTTTGATTTAAAGAGAAAGCAAGAAAGAGTTTATCGAATTAATGTAGTAGCGATTAAGAGAATCCAGTAAGGAGTCGGGTTGAAACTTAAGGGAAAGTTTTTAGAACCATACAAGATAGTTTCTATTAAGGATCATGGTCGTTATGATGTAGAACGCGTTGGGAACACAGAAGATCAGTTTATAACATCCTTGGTTTCCGAATATATGAAGCCATGGTCAGGTTCATTCGAGGCGAATAAAAAGTCAGGAGGGCCAAATGTGGGATTTAAATTAGGCGGGCTTTATTCACGGAGCGCTCAAAGCGGATTAAGCCATATTGAGATTTAGCCGATATATAGTTTAGCACTAAAGGTAGCGATTTCTGGATAGCCGCCATTGAACATCACTAAGAAGAAATTGAGAAAATTAAAAGCACTACTTGTAAAAGAAAGACCTTTGTAAAACTAATTTTAAGCAATTATGTTTAAACCATATAAATAATCCCTAAAGATCCACCTAAGAAAATCAATTGGAAATCCCATTAAATCGAGTTTCCTGAGGAGAAGAAAATTATTAGCAGAATCAAATGCTTTGCTGAAGTCAGTATGAATTACAACCGTTTGAAGCCCCTTATGATGAAGGAAGTGAGCTCCAGAAGGTTAGTAGTATTTGATCTTCGCTTAACAAATCCTGTTGACATGGAGAAATTACTGATCTACAAAGGTGCTGCAAATGTGGAGTAATAATATTTTCAAAAAGTTTAGAGATGGCCGAAGGCTTAGAGATTCCTCTATAGTGGTTGGCCTTCGATTTTTTACCCTTTTTGTGGAGAGGAATAATGAATGATTCCTTCCAAATAAGGAGAAAGTGCGAGGTTTCTAAGGATAAGGTAAACAATTTCAGAAGAGGCGAGCACAGGGCATCGGCACAATAGCTAAGCACACAGCCCGGTATTCCACCGGGACACGATGAAGATCTAAAGGAGAGAGCTTTCGTTTAAACATGGAGTGAACATTAGGTTCGATTTGGGCAAGCTATAAAAATACGTCTGATTTAAGTCAGTGGAAATAGAGTAAGTTGTTTGAAAAAACTTGGCAAAAAGATCGATTCCCTGATCGTCATTTGCAGTTGTATTTTCAAAGGAAATCGAGAAAGGATGATTTGACGGTTTACGTTTAATGTTAACAAAATTATGAAACTGTTTAGGATCCTGTGAAAATTGGACCCAGCAACGAGTCATATAGTTTTTGTAACACTGCGCGTTTAGCACGGTGAAGTTTGACCAAGCCGATATATAGTTAGACAGGTCAGATCGAGAACCGGTTCTTTTAAATTTAGTGTACAGCCTTGACTTTCCATTTTGTAAGCGACTAAAATCTTTAGTAACCCAGTGGTTTATTTGAAATTATGGGATAGTATAATGGAACACATTCAGAGAAAAATAAGTTTATGGTATTGCAAAAATTATCCACGGAATCAGCCAAATCAGTGCACATTAGGGCGGGTCAATTTGTTTCTGTCCAAAAAATCGTGAAATTCGTCCCCCATAATCGGAATCTACGAAGAATTTTAAGAAAATTTCGCCATGAAACCATGTGTATAAAATGAATTCCTAGCTCGCACCGTGAAGCTTACCTTATGTACCTAATTATGGGGACGATTTTTGCGAAAAAAAATTGACCCACCCTAGTGCACATGTATAAATCAGACCAGTTAAAATCAGAAGTCGAAGTCCGACTTGCGAAAGCAGTAGACTCTTTTGGCTGGACGATCAGATATTTCCTATATATAGTATCAGCACCAAAATCGAGTGTCACATCGAAGGTAGGATCCAGAGACAAAACAAAGATTAAGCAAGCGCTCTAAGGAATTTAGTACATGCAAGACTATCAAAATATAATTTAGGCCGCTTACTACGTAAGCCTCTTGCATTCTTATAGGAAATTAACAGAGAGGTATTAAGTTTTTTTGGGCAGAGTTGGAGAATGTAGAGGGCACAGTGCACGCAGTGGTAAGATCGGGCTTGGGAAGAGTTACCATATGGGCAAATCCCAGGAATGGTTCATTTCGGCCAAAAGTGAAAAACTTCTCTAAAATGATTTTTATCAACATAGTTACATTAAAATATGGCCCAATTGATCAAATTTGATAGCCTTTATCATATTCTAAAGCGAATTTCAAAATATTCGAAAGGATATTCTCGCGATCGCAGTTTTTCATTATTTTGATGAAAAACGGACAAAAAAAGGCATGTTTTGTTTTGCTTATTTCTTCTAAACAGAGCCCTTATGCTTAGACTTTAATTTTCTAACATCTCTAGAAGAAAGCAAATATTCAAAATAAAATGCATATATGATCTTCTAATGAATTTAAATAATAAAAAACAGCGTCCAAAGTCCGATGGAAAAAATGAAGCGTGCGACACGTAGCGTGCGACACAATGAATTTACGGCTTTGCTAAAAGTCCGTAAACATTATTAAGACCAAACGATCGGTTTTTGTCTTATAATATTCTTAACTTTCTTTAGGATATAAACTTTCATAGGGTTTATATTGCATAATTCACTAAAAATTGAGTTTGAAATGAAAATTTTGAAACTCACTTCCGCGTCGAGTAGCGTGCGACACGTCACAATTTTATTAATTATTTTCAAAACAGTGACTGCAGTGAAATTGACCTTATACCATCAGAAAGTACTCTCAATTCACTCTAAGCACATAACAGAAGTTTACGTTAAATCTTTAAAAACCCCCCTTAAAAAATTGATTTTCATTATCTAAAATCGAGCGAATGTAGCGTGCGACATGTGGGATTTGCCCATATGCCAACAGGCCATTTCTTTTTTGTAGCTTCACATTCTTTGACGACAACATACTCCGGCCAAAATTTGGATAAGTATATCGTGCCAAAGAATTCATTTGTTTTGAAAGATCATATATCCCTAGCGTAAGAAAATTTTAATTTTTCCACTTTTCATTTTACATTTTTAGCTCTGACTTTGCCTCGTATAAAGGCAACGACATCTTCAGATGTTTGACCAGGGGAGAGCCGCTAAGCCTGATGTGCCATTATTATCCCTGGGGGATAAATTGAAGGGGCTATGGGGTGTCAAAATTTGTAATCCCATAGGAGACTACAAAAAAATTAACGGGGGAACGATCAGTCACGCAGCACCTTCGGATACCGATTTATTCCTAACACTTGCTCTCAGAATTCTGGGATTTAATTCTGAGGTCGAGGGCTGTGTCGTGGGCGGCTGCTGTTGAGAGCCCGCCACAGGTTGTAGGGATCCGTCACAATGCTGCACTCCAGTTGCAGTTTTTTGCGCCTTGGAGACCCATTTACTAGCGTAAGGCTATTAAATTGCGCATCAAGCGCTAAGAAGATGTTATGAGTTTCGTTGAAGCTCGATAACAACTTCTTAAAACTGCCCTTGGTTTGCTGTATGAAAGACATAATTTCCCTTTCATAATTTCAACGTCACGACAGGCATCGCAACAGTAGCGCAAACCGATATTTTTTCGGTCCGGCTGGCAGCCCCAATGCACTTTGCATGCAAAATGTTGTCGCACAACCTGCAGCCGATCATGAGATCACTAGACAAAACTTTCTGAAGGTTTTTGAGAAACAGACGATATCAGAAGACATTTTTAAGACTCACCTCTCTTGTTGAATTCGGTGGTGAGACAGCTAGGAAAAAATAACACAATGCAGAAGTTTAAAGTAAACCCCTATGGTTTTAGCGTAAAGTTATTCCACAAAACGAGAGCGCAAGAAAAAAACCATGACCGTTCACTTGGAAGGAAGAAAGTGTTCCAATATGCACAGTATCTCATTCGATGTTTAAAATTATTTCCTAATTTCGAATTAAATCGTATTGTGGATTAAACCTCTGCATTTAGACAAATTCAAGTGTTTCTCTTTTCCAAACTGAGTAAGTCACACATCTTATGGACAATTTAAACAATTGTATAAATTATGCATTCCAAAAAAACGACATCGCCTTGATCTTGATCAGGATCAGCAGCCGAGTCGATCTAGCCATGTCCGTTTGTCCGTCCGTCTGTCCGATTATACGCGAACTAGTCCCTCAGTTTTAAAGCTATCTTAATGAAAGTTGGCAGTTAGTCTTCTATATACTCTCACTCGTACATAAGTCGGAACGCGCCGGATCGGACGACTATATCATATAGCTGCCATAGGAACAATCGGAAAAATGTTCGAAAAAAATATTTAAACTTTGTCTACTTTCAATATATTTTCATCAAATTTGAGATATATCCATTTTTTATTATTCCCAAATTTCGGTTTTAATTTTATGAAAATCGGACGACTATATCATATCCCTGGCGTGGTTGCCTAGCATTTTCGCCACGCACGCCCCTAAGTAGGCAACACTTTTTATTATATCAGAATTTTGATTTTAATTTTTGGATTTAATTTTTAATCTGCAAGGGTATACAAACTTCGGTGAGCCGAAGTTAGCTTCCTTTTTGGTTTTTTTCTTAAAAGGTGTATATTTTTACAACTGTGACGCTAGTCACTCTCTTTGAAAATATTTGTGAATATTAGAGATAGGTTTAGCTATAAGTTGTATGTAAATATTAGGTATAAGATGTATATAATTAAATGCTCGAGTATTTCGTAAGTTAAAAAAATTTATTTTTATTTTATTTAACCGAATATACAAAATTTTATTTTATTGAAGAACACCGACCAATTAGTTTTAGGTCTCAAACTGAACTTAACTTATCGTACTGCAAGGGTTGACGTTCAAGCCTCGGTCTCGAGCAATTTGATAATCTTGTTTTCGAACTAACGAGTCCGAGCTCTGAGCGTGTGAATGGGGCAGGATGTTTAGACAATAAAAGTTGTTTAGCTTAAAATTGGGGACTTTAGAGTTGTGGTATCCTATGTGTGGCGTGTGATTGTTGATACAATAAAAGTTGCGTAGTTGCGTAGGACTTGTGTGGTGTCTTATAACTGAATGCTTGTTGATGATTAATATTTGTAGGGTAGCATAGGGTGTATGTGTTTTGTGTGTGTACAATTGTAGGGTAGCAAAGGGTATGAGGATTATACATTAGTGTGTAATTACAAGTAGGCATGTGCTAAGTCTGTGGGACTGTGGATATGTCACTCCCCCATCCTTTGAATTTTGCCTGTCCTCAGGCAGATAACGTGGGATAAATCATAATGTTGTGTTCCGGTATGATCTGATCATTTACAATTTGTTCCGGGATCGGTTGTTCTTCTTGTGATTTCTTATAATTAACAATGAGTTTCTTAGGTATACTCTTAAATTTATAAATGACATACAGAATTAAACTTAAGATTGTAAGGGCAAAGGATGTAATGCATATAATTTGCAAAACGCTGTAGTATTTTACTTGGGATTGAATTATTTCTTTAGTTTGGATGTAAGCTAAAGGTTCTATCTTAGTTACATTATTAACAAAATAAATGAACTGTGTTCTTAAGTTCTTAATTTTGATAATGTTGTTTCCTTGTATAGAAACTCGATTGTTAATGCAATTTTGATTAATGGTGGTTTCGGGAATATTCCAAGTAAGTAATATGTTTGGTTCTACATAGTTGATCTGGAAGTTTTTGTGTGCTTTAGTGTATTTACATTCAGTGGGTTCCTGTTTTATGATTCCGACTAAACATTTGTCGAAAGTTGGTTTATCTGTATGTGTGTTATATACCTTATTCTCATAAATATAAAACTTATCAAATATGGGTTCAGTAAGGATGTAGTTGGACTCATCGGGATATGGGACTATTTCAAAAAATTGGTACTCTAGTTATGTCACTAGGAACATGGGAAATAATTAAAATTTCATTGGTATCTGTTTTAAGCCAAGTTGATGTTTTAATTTTTAATAGCTTTTCGGAATTTACTTGTTTTAGGTAATCATGTTTTAGTAGCTTCGGATTAAAGATTCCCAGTCTCGTGAGTTGCATACCCAATTCTATATCCTCGATATATTCAGTAAATTGTTGTAGGTTAAAGATTAGAACCGCTATTTGCTGATCCTGTTCTTTTTCTACTTTGAATTTATTGATAATGTCTATTCCGCCGTTGATCACGTCTACGATCATGTTTATATCATGAGTCTGAACGGAGTTCTCTGACAGGTTATTAATCTTGGATTCTAACTCATCCCTATCATCTTGGTTTAAAGTGCCGAATAAGTATTTGTGTACTGTTCCTACTATGTTTACCAAACCTCTCTTGTTTCTCTTAATTATTCTTAAACCATTTATTTCTCTTTTTAGTTTGTCTACTAGGTACTCTATTTGGATGACATTTGGAAATGCTTTTGCTTCTTCCAATAGGTTCTCGAATATTAGCATGGTTTTAGTTATGTTTATACTCAAGTAGTGATATTCAAAACTCGTGAGGATTTCTGTAACTCCTGTTTGGAATATTAGATATCCGTTCTTGGCACTAATTGAATTTACTTCAATGTTTTGCCCTTGGACCGTGGTGATGAATGTGATGGTTGCCAGGCAGATCATTAGTACTGGAAATATTGGGCATCTCTTAATCTTCTTCGACGGGTCTGGAATTGTCGTATTTACTTTTGTTAGTCTTCTTTTGTTCTTTGAACTTTGACTTGTAATGTACAATTTTTCTCCCTCTATTTGTTTCTTCGAAGTGTTTCTCATCCACTTGTCTGATTTGATTTGTCTTTTTAAACGGGTTAGTCACTTTACTCTTAACTAGTGGAGCTTGCCTATATTTCGTATTGACCTCATAGCTGTGTCTAGTTTGGTTTAGTTTATTAATTTTGTCAATTTTAGTTTGCTGTACGTTAAAGTCAGGGCTTCCTGCATATAGAAAAATGTCAGCTGGAGTTCTCTTAGTGGTATTGTGCTTGATTTTGTGATTGTACACATATAAAATTGTTTCAAATTTCGTACAACGATTTTCTATGTTCTGCTCTTTACCAATAATTCTCAGCTTTTCATTTACTGTTTTATGGAATCTTTCTATATCAGATATACCGTTTTTACTTGTGATGACGGCTATGTTTACGCCTTCCGAATTTAACCAATTTTGTAAAGCTATACACATGAACGCTGAATCTTTATCCGCTTTGATATTTTGCGGTTTTCCCATATCATTAAATATCTTAGTGATAGCTCTTTTTGCTTCAAGCCAATCTCTACTTTTTACTTCAATTAATGTAGCAAATTTCGAATAGACATCTATACAAGATAAGAAAATCTGATTCCCCGTGAGATAAAAATCAATCACATATTTCTCCCTAGTGTTCAACACTTCTGGGGTTGTTTCAAACGTAAGCTTGGTATTCCTATGCTCAGTCTTAGCTATGTTGCAGATGTCACAGTCGTTGATTATGTTTTGGATAAGTTTAGCATTGTCAGGATAGTAATATTCTTCTTTGAACCAATTAATGGTTTTTTCTATACCTGAGTGTAGAAGTTCCTTATGCCTTTTCAGAATTAGTTCCTTAAATTCAGCATAGGTCAAAATGTCAACTAACTTAGTCGTGCATCGCAACAATTTAGTTAAACTGTTAGGGCTTATGATTTCAGTAAATGCCCTCTGGAATATTAGGAAATCAATGTCATCTGGGAAATAAAGAGCGCTTTTCTTGGTGCACAAATATTCCAATGTCATTACTTCGTATGTGATTTTAATTTTCAACTTCTGAAAATAATGACTGGTGTTAAGTGCATTGGTCGTTCCCTTTTCTATTTCAATCTGTCTAGAGAAATAGTTTAAAGGTCTTTCAGTAATGGAAATATAATTCAAATTATCCTCCCTAGCACTATGCATTGTTAAATCCATGCTATCGGCGATTTCGCCCACCATAGCTTCTTCGATTATAGTGCGGGACAGCGCATCCGCTACGTAATTTTTTTTACCTGGAAGATACTTAATTTTATAATCAAATTCATTCAATTTGATCTTCCATCGTTGTAGTTTCATATTGGGCTCTTTAATGTTGTTGAGCCACACCAAAGGTTTGTGATCGCTTAATATTTCAAATGGCCTACCAAATAGATATGACCTAAAATATTTTGTCGCCCAAACTATTGCTAATAATTCCTTTTCTATGGTAGCATAGTTTATTTCATGCTCGTTTAGCGTTCGGCTAGCGTAACATACGGGTTTATGATTTTGCGACAGGACAGCACCGATGGCTATATTACTAGCGTCAGTTGTTAAAGAAAAGGGTTTTGAAAAATCGGGGTAGATTAAAATCGGGTCCGAAGTTATCAATACCTTTAATTTCTCAAATGACTCTACGTAATCCTGACATTTGGTGTCAATTACCGCTCCTTTCTTCAACTTAAGGGTCATAGGTTTAACTACCTTAGCAAAATTAGGAATAAATTTGCGATAGAACCCACATAATCCCAAAAATGACTTTATCTGTTTAGGAGTCTTTGGTAATGGGAATTTAGTAATTGCATGTGTTTTATTCGGATTAGGTCTTATCCCATTAGTTGTGACAACATGTCCTAGGAATTCCGTTTCTTTTTTCATGAATTCACATTTATCTAGTTGCAATTTCAAATTAGCATCCCTCAATTTTCCAAAAACTTTCCTCAGTGACAGAATATGTTCCTCCAATGAAGTGGAGTAAATTATAATGTCATTCAAGTAAACTAAACAATCTTTGTAAATTAAATCTTCCAGCAGATTGTTCATGCATCTTTGGAATGTTGCTGGCGCGTTTTTAAGGCCGAAAGGCATACGTGTGTATTCGTAGTGCCCATGTTTAGTTGAAAAGGCCGTTTTCGCAATAGAGTTTTCCTCCATCTGTATTTGGTGGAAACCCTTGGCTAGATCAATTGTGGTGAAATATTGGCACCTTCCCAATTTGTCTAGGATTTCATCCATTCTGGGAATCGGAAACTTGTCATTAACAGTTATTTCGTTAAGATTCCTATAATCGACCACTAATCTGAATTTTGGTTTTCCTGAGGCATCTGCCTTCTTGGGGACCACCCAAATGGGTGAACAATAGGGGGACTTAGATTTTCGAATAATGCCCTGCTCTATCATTTCCTTGATTTGCTTGTTTACCTCCTGATCTACAGACTGGGGGTACTTGTATGGTTTGCGATAAATCGGATCTTCATGCTGGGTTTGTATAGCATGTTTGATTGTACTCGTAAAAGTCAAATTTTCACGTTCTTTGTACTGAATGTCTCTATATTCGTATAGGACCTTTTTCAAACACTGCACTTCCTCAACATTCAAATGTTCGAGTCTAAACTCATTGCATTCGCGTAATTCATTATTGATTGCGAAGTTGATGGTTTCATCAGCAATAGATGTGGGAATAGAATGCATTGCATCTTTATCCTCTGCATCTTTGCTGGTACTGGGAGTAAGACACTCTACAGGTGGTTTTTTATTAACCTGATTGTTAACCTTTTTGGTTTTTGGATTGAGGCACTTTGAGGGTGCGTTTCTTTCTCATAATCGATTTTTGCTTTGGTATCTATTAGATACTGGCGACCTAACAGGAAATCGTAATTAGGTGAAAATTTGTGCACGTAAAATTTTTGTTCGAATGGACAAGTACTACTGGGCTTTATTTTGATACTTTTATTTAATTTTATAGGGCCCTTAATAGTGAAAACCGTGAGGTCTTCCTTTAGTTCTTTTAAATTCGCAAAATTTTCCCTAATGATGTTAATAGATGATCCTGTATCGATCATGCCTTTGTAAACATTACCTTCGTAAGTAATGTTTACATAAGGACTGCTTCCTCCTCTCCTCCCGTGTCTGAGGTTTCTGAGGCAGTTTGATGAAAATTTACATCAACGTCCATTCTGCTTTGCCCACTGGTGCTCTCCCTTTGTCTTTTGACTGGAGCACTTGTTTGGGTGTTAGAAGTGGAAGGTTGGTGATTTAGAGGGTTGTTTTGCCTACCCTGATTTAAGCTGTTTCTGTAACCGTGAAATGCTTGTGGATCGACTACAGCAGAATTATTCTAGCTACGGATTTGAGAATTCCCGTTCGAATTACTAAAATGATTACCGTGATTATTATTCTGATGAGTTGAAGCGTAATAACCGCTTGTGTTATGTTTGTTATTATAGTACCGCTGATTATTGCTCTGATTTTTATTTCCCTTATTCTTACGATTATAACTTTGAGACTTTTGTAAGAAAATATCTTCGGGGTTTGAATCATAAAGGCCTAACTCCATAGTAGCTTGTTTTAATTTTGGAATGGTGTCTATATCCTTTCGGGCCAACGACATGTACATTCTGTCTGGTAATTTTCTATCTATCTATGTATTTGACAGTTTTCTTTAACATTTCAGAATAATTATGTTTAGTTACAGGGTCTGTTTCTTACTCTAGTTTATCAAAGATATTGCGATGTTGTGCTTCCAGAGCTAGGATGAACTTACTGATGCTTCCGGAATACGGGGTCTCCTCCATTTGTTTCACCAGTGTCACATAAGGTCCTTGAACGCTACAGACAGTGCTTCCCTCATTTCGGACCATGTCCTTGCTCCTGATTGAATAACGACCTCCAGCGCACCGTCGACGATCACTCGCTTGATAGCACCGTAGATGATATAGTTTTGCCGGACTTCCTGTGTTGGGTACAGGTTTAATAATTATTATAATTGGTCCACCTGGCTGATGAATATCGATAGCTTTCCTGGTGTGCCATCGTAATAATGTAGCTCCTTGATTTGAGCTAGTAGCTGGTTAAGATGAAGCTCTGAGAGTTGAGCTACCACTGCCATTTTTAATGTTTGTTCTTTAGCTCGCTTGAATGTCACAGAATTAAAAATTCGAATTTGAACTTTGTTTCTGACCGCACGGGATTTTTTCGGTTTTGAAAACTACACACACGTAGATTCTTTTGCGGATCAAAATTTGAATCACTGTTTTAATTCGCTGATCGGGATAGCTAGTTGTATAGCGTATCCTTAAATTTGATCAGTACCGTACTAAAAGGACTCTTTTAATTTTTGATCCTACCGGCTGCGCCAATTAAATGCTCGAGTATTTCGTAAGTTAAAAAAATTTATATTTATTTTATTTAACCGAATATACAAGATTTTATTTTATTGAAGAACACCGGCCAATTAGTTTTAGGTCTCAAACTGAACTTAATTTATCGTACTGCAAGGGTTGACGTTCAAGCCTCAGTCTCGAGCTTTTGTGGATTTTAAGTGAATCTCGAAGATTCTGAGAGAGAGCTTAATTAGGATCATAGTGACTCTTATTGATTCATTGATTTCTCTTGAATTCAATTGCTCTTTTGTAATTTGATAATCTTGTTTTGTTATCTTGTTTTCTTGTTATATTAGGTATAAGTTAGGTGCTAGGGAAATAGGGTTAAACGCACTACACCGCCAGCAACAACACCAACTACTCCGCCAGCAACATCGCTGGATACCAACAACTACCGCCAGCAACATCGCCGGACACCGCCGATTGCGGGACGGCGTCGCAACACGGGACAAGGAATTAGGATGGGTCGGCAGAGCCACATCCCGGAGAATGGAACGCTGGACCAGCCAATCACCGGCCAGCAGAGGGCCCGAGGAGCAGAGATCGTGGCGGAGGCCACCCAGCGCCAGCGCCAGCAGAAGGCAAGATCGCGAAACAGATTTTCAGCGGTCACCTGCACACTGCAAGTTAGAGCAGGACGGAAAGTCGCTGACCTAAAGAATGAATGGAATGCGGAACGGCGCGTGCCACAGATCGCGGCAGCGCTGTCACCAAGGGAACATAGGAAAATGGGTCACGAGCAAATAAAAATGCGAGTTGCAGAGCACTCGCGGTGGACCCACCGAGCGCTTAAGTTGACTTTTAATAGTGAACAAAAAACCCAGAAAATCCGACGACGACCCCCAGCAACAAGCAGACAAGGACAACGAGATACAAGGACAACGAGGAACCAGGATACAGAAAGGACATCGAAGCTTTGGAATTGAATCGACGGATCACCGGCAACGGGTGAGCACGGCGCACAGTGGCGCCTTTTTTCATTTTGCGTTGCTAAAATCATAACTTTTGAACCATAAGATAATCCAATAATTTAAACGGCATTTGACAGTGAATTGATGTAAAATTTATATATCAAGTGGACAGTGTGCCACGCCCACCCATTCGCCCATATCTAGGGTATCAAAGTGAAAAAATCGAATTTTCTCATAGAAAACGATATTTAGCTTTATTTTGATTGGTTTGCTTAAATAAAAATATTTTTAAAAATCTAAAAAAAAAATTCTTAAAAATTTCGTTTTTTTTTATTTTTTGATCATTTTTCTAACATTTTGACTAACAATAAACCTATATTGGGGGAATTACTTAAAGTTCAATCATTTATGGACTATAAAAATTTAATTCCTCATCCTTTCGCGTCTTAGAATTATTCAAAACAGAACAATTAACGATTTTAACGCTGCAAATGCCTTGCGCGCTACGGGTACCCCTGAAGCGTTTCCACCCATATTTCGTGTTTTTTGACCCTGAGTTGTTTCACTAGATTTGCTCTCAAAAGTACGGCTGCAGCTAGACGCAGACTTTCTAAACGGATTCTGGTTCAGGAAAGATACACGGACCAGACCTATATAGTGTAGTTGTGTGCTCTGGAGGGCGTTAGAAGTTAGAGACTACTTTAGGTAGAAACAAGAAAGGAAGCTAATTTCGGCTCACCGAAGTTTGTATACCCTTGCAGAGTTTA
This sequence comes from Drosophila anomelani, assembly GCA_035045905.1. Taxonomy (NCBI): domain Eukaryota; kingdom Metazoa; phylum Arthropoda; class Insecta; order Diptera; family Drosophilidae; genus Drosophila; species Drosophila anomelani. The sequence goes on from JAWNOO010000170.1 coordinate 46,763, forward strand.
AACAAAAAATTAAAACCGAAATTCTGAAATAATAATTTGTTGCCAAATCTCAAATTTGATGGCAATGGTTTGAAACACGGCTAATCTATGGCTTTTTTTATTTTCCTGATTGTTCCTATGGAAGCTATAGGATATAGTCAGCCGATTTTCATGAAATTAAAATCAAAATTCAGAAATACTAAAATATGGCTAAATATCAAATTTGGTGAAAATATGTTGAAATCTGACAAAGTTATGGTTTTTATACCATGTACCAAAGGTACAAAGGTATTATAGTTTTGTGCGAGTGCGATTTTCTGTAACAGGCAGAAGGAGGCGTGGCAGACCCCCAAAAGTTACCTAAATATTGGTCAGGACCACTAAAGAAGTCGATATAGCCATGTCCGTCTGTCCGTCCGTCCGTCCGTCTGTCCGTCTGTCCGTCTGTCCGTCTGTCTGTATGAACGCCCAGATCTCAGAGACTATAAGAGCTAGAGACACCAAACTTGGGATTTAGACTTCTTATATCTGCACGCAGATCAAGTTTGTTTTAAATTTTTGCTGCTCCCCTTTTTGGAGGAGCTATTTGAAAAAAACGTATATCTCCGAAATTTATAAAGTTATGTAAACCATATTAAAAAGCTTAATGCATTTTATCAAAATACACAGACTGTCCAAATTTTATTGCGATCGTGCCTTAAATAGCGGAGATATAGGCTTTTTACTTTATACACATTACGTGTACAAGAGGCAGCCCAGGCAGAGGGCTCCAAATAAATCAAAACGTTCATTAAACATTTTACGTATGTTCATATTACTATGAAAATAGGATTACTCATTTTGAATTGGTTGGTGGCGCAGCTGGCTAAGCTGAAGTCTTTTTCAAATGTTAGTTGTCACGGGTTCGAATCCCGTCGGCGACGAGTGAAATCTTTTTTATTTTTAGCAATTTTTTTTTTTTTTTCCAGTACATTAAAATAATTACAGTATTTAATACTAAAAAATAAAAAAATGCAAGCAAAGAACTATACTTAATTTTTTGAAATTACAAAAATTTCGTATGCCTGCGGTTGATTCGCAGTTCGAACCCAGGCCAATTTACGTGCAGCTTTACCCACTCAGCTATCGACTTTGCTCTCGAATGGGAAGACATATGCATTATATCTAAATTAGTCTCCGTTTTTTATTATTATTCATTTTCATGAAATTAAAATCGAAATTCAGGAATACTAAAATTTGGGTAACTATCAAATTTGGTGAAAATATGTTGAAAACTGACAAAGTTATGCATTTTTCTTTTATTTTCCTGATTGTTCCTATGGAAGCTATAGGATATAGTCAGCCGATTTTCATGAAATTAAAACCGAAATTCGGAAATAATACTAAATGGCCAAATATCAAATTTGGTGAAAATTGGTTGAAAACTGACAAAGTTATAATTTTTTTTCGTAGATTTTTCCGATTGTCCCTATGGCAGCTATATGATATAGTCGTCCGATCCGGCCCGTTCCGACATATGTACGAGTGAGAGTATATAGAAGCCTAACTGCAAAGTTTCATTCAGATAGCTTTAAAACTGAGGGACTAGTTTGCGTAGAAACGGACAGACGGACAGACGGACATGGCTAGATCGACTCGGCTGTTGATCCTGATCAAGAATATATATACTTTATAGGGTCGAAGGTGCCTCCTTCACTGCGTTGCAAACTTTGACTGAAACTAATATACCCTGCAAGGGTATAAAAGGTGTTAAAAATGGATTTACCTGTACAAGCCGAACCCAAACTGCCGTTTTTTTTTTTTAATTTACAGTTTATAAATGTATCTATAATTTAAAACCAAAATCAGTCCGATCGGTTGTAAAGTTTTTGTGTAATATTACCTGAAAGTCAAAAAATTGCACCTTTTTTTTGTATGTTGAAAAACTGGAAATATTTTTCAACTTTGAATGCTCATAACTTTTACAAAAATGATCCGAATCCAATTATCTCAACGGATTTGGATTCTCTGTCGATTGAGTATAAATTAAATCGTTTTTGCGACTATGAATTTTTGAATTATGCCACGACTTTTGTTCTAGAGGCGCCACTGTGCGGCGCCACGGCCGAATAAAACCAATCTTTGGTGTGTGTGTGTGCGCTGGGAAAACAGCGCAGAGAGTGAGAGGGAGAGAGGGAAATAGAATACAAACATAATTACAACTTAGACAAGCAATAGGACACATTAGGAAATAAAGATAAGCTAGACATACACAATGGCACCGGCTTTATTATTTTCTCACCCTCTCTAGCCAATCACGACCCTCTGGGCCCCCCTCCTCCTCACCGTTGGGTCTCCACGACGGCGAGCTGGGCAGGACGGTACCAGGAGCGCCACACTGCTGAGATTAATGCCGGGCGTTGGCGAGGCGACGGCCACTGGGATCTTCCCAAGCCTAGCCTGATCTCAGGGAGCCGCCGCAGGGATTAGCCCGGGCGAATCCGCGGGCTACCGCGAGTCACGGGGTGCAGTTGGGGAGGCAGCCCGCCGGTGGACACACCAGGCGGAGCCGCCAGGCCGCGGTGTTTGGGCGAACCCAGCCGTGGTTTTAGGTTCGGGCTGTGGGCGCGGGAGCAGGCTGCTGGGACCACCAGAGCCACGTCTCCAGTCTCTAGTGGAGGGTCCGGCCGCTGGGACTCCAGGGCCGGTAGTTCTCGTCCCGCCCAGCGTGGGCAATGGGAGTCGGCAAGGTGCGTGTGTGTGTGTGCGCGTGTTTCAAGTCTGCAAGTTTAGTGGCCGCCGGCAAAAACCCACCCCTCCATGTACTGGCGTTTCCAAAAATAAATATTTCTGGGAGGGACTCTGGGCCCCTGAGGTTCATCTCGGCGTAGTGCATCGTCACACAACAATAACAGGTATACTGCTACCTATGTGGCAGCTTAAGCTAGTTGTAAATTACAGGGGAATGACAAAATTTATGTATAGATGATTATACATTAATTCTATACTATTTACATTTTAATTTTTAAGCTTTAAACGGTTATATAGATCTTAAAGGAAGGTGATGTGGGTGGTATCTTTTCAATCTTCTTTTTCTAGGTCCCCGTACTCGTATAATCCTCTTCGCTAGGGAGTTAGGATGGAAACCAAGCCGTTCTTGATTCTTTTCTGCATGTGTGCGTATTACATCGCCTATCTTTGGGATTTTGAGATCTCTTTCTATATCTCTAGTTCTCATGAACCAGTGGCGTTACGAATTGATCTGACAATCTTAGTTTGCACAACTCGAATTTTGTTAAGGTTTGACTTAGACGCCATGCCGTAGACTTCTAATGCATATTTCCAGATTGAGCTGAGAATAGATTTATAGATTCTTACTTTGTTGGATAGTGAGAACTTATTTCTCGTTGATAATAGCCAGGGCATTCTTGCTGCCTTTGAAATCAAAGCCTGCTTGATCATCGTTGTGTGTCTCTGGAAAGTAAGTCCCCTATCCAAAATCACACCAAGGTACTTGTAGTAGGCATGGAGATGCCTTGGCAGTCTTTTGGCCTTGTGGAGAATGTGACACAAGCAAATTTGCTGCAGTTGATGCCTATGTTCCATTCTGTAGTCCACTTTTCAAAACGTGTCACGTACTCTTGCAGGCCCAAGGTTGCGATATCTATGCTTATACTTCTGACCATTACAGCAGTGTCGTCGGCGTAAGTTGCATATTATCATCGTCGACTTCGGTACTGCTCCAGGAATCTGGCATATCTGATGTGTACAGAGAGTATAGCGTCGGACCTAGTACACTGCCTTGGGGTACACCGGCTGAGGCGTTTTGACGAATTTTCTCCATCGACAACCACACTGACTTTTTTTTCAGATAAAAAGCTCTGAATGAGGAGAAAGAGCTGAGAAGTTAGTAGGTTCTTCAACTTGCTTAGGAGACCGTCGTGCCATACCCTATCAAATGCTTGTTGAATGTCCATGAATACAGCGACTGAGCTACGCGATGTAGCTGTTCAGGTGTGCCATGACTTTTTCGAAATCCAAACTGCCACTTTAGAATAGCTCTGCTTACTCTCTCTTGTCCAAGGATCCGATCCAGTATAACCCTTTCCATCATTTGCCCAATGCAGGTAAGAGACTAATTGGCCTGTATGCATCAACTTCTGTGGGTTGCTTTCCAGTCTTGGGTATCATCGTGATGATAGCATTCTTCCATGCACTTGGGTAATAACTCAGCCTTAGGACGCTGTTAAACAACGGGACTATAAATAACAATGCCTTGATGGGAAGAATTTTTAGTGTTTTGTTGTCTAGAAGGTCCTCTCCTTGTTGTTTTTTTTGTTTTTGAGCTTTCCGATCTGTGCCTTGACTTCTTCCAGGGTTACTGGCTTACACGGAAGAGCCATTTGAAAAGGTCTGTCCAGTTGCATTTCCACAAGCATTCGATTTTCCATCGGAGTTAGGTCTAGCGGCTTAAATCTGTTCTCTAGATTATCAGCAAAGGTATCCGCCTTCTGCTGACTTGACCCACACCAACCACCAGCGGGATTTCTGAGAGGAGAGGATATATGGTCTTGCTTGTTCTTTGTCAAGACATTGCTTAGCCGATTTAACAGTCTTTTATAGACTCGAATATCTCCTTTCCTTGTGTATTCTCGACGGACTTTTCTTTTAAGCTGTATGAGAACTAGAGCATTTTGTGGGAGTATATGCCTTTTATTTTGGCTCGGAAGGTGTCTTTGGTTCGGACTAGCAGCTGTCGCAGCAGTATATATATTTTCCATGAAGGCTGCTACCGCAGCTTCAAATACATATGGATGGTTGATAACAGCGTTGAGGTTAATGCTTCTGTCCAGGGATTCCTTAAACTTTTCAACAGAGGAGCCGGGCTTCAGTATTGATTTCCTTTTGGCCTTGCATTGCAGTATTTGACTTAGTGTTGCGAAAATGGCCAAATGGTCCGAGGATAGCTCCTATTTGGTTTCGATCGAAAGTTTGTTGAGTGGAATCCCATTTACGATGAAGAAGTCCAGAGCTGTCGGTGTGAACCTAGTATTTGAGGAGTATAAGGTAGGTTCCGCTGTAGCTAAAGCTTGGCTTGAGCTTGAAACTATGGCCTCTTGAAGACGCTTTCCCCGGCAACAGGACCTTAAATTTCCCCACCATTGATGCATTAAAGTCACCTCCAGCCAAAAATGTTGGGCCTAGAGAGACTAGTAGCTGGTCGAAATCGTTTTTTGTCCAAGGCTCGCTGGGAGGAAGATACAAGGAAACTATTTTAAGTAGACCTCCATTTGTTAGAATATTAATGCAAGCTAGCTGTAAGTCTGTTCGTGTTGTGGGCTCACTCTGCATGTTGATAATGGTGGTTTTGATAAGGATAGCAGAGCCGCCTTTGGCACTGTTGCAAGGGTGATTCGCAAAGTATTGGTCATAACCAGGAAGGTACAAATTAAGACCGGGACGCAATAAGGAATTTCCTTTTCCACTGTAACTCTGTGCCTTCCAATTTATTTAATTTTCGGCGACATTCGTGGTCATCTTGAGATTGACATAGAACAGATTTTGTCTATCATCAACATTAACATCGGCCGTAGTGCCGCGCGTGCCAGGCATTCTTGGACAGTAAATATTCACTACGTTGAAACCTTTGTCCGTGAAGCAACGTTCTGTTCAGACGAACACTAATATTTAGATATAAGATTGTTGGACTCCGTTTCATATTTGTGTAAATGAAGCGAGAGAATTTGTATATGTAATCTAATATCGGGCATGGGTGCACGCTGCACATGTAACCTAAGTACCATGCCACTTATCTTTTAAGATTGTGCCCGCCTCCTAAAATGAATCTCGTATTCAGGGATCTCAGATAAGGTCCATGTCTATTTAAACCTGAAAAATTCCGTTCACATAGTACACAAAAAAGGCATAATCATTTAAAAATACACAAAAAATAGAAAATCACTCAAATTATTTTCACAAAAACAGATATTAAAGTAAATACCTATAACTTTAAAATCCATTTTGAAGTGTTTAAATCGGATCTCTCTACCACACGTTAGACCACTTTGAAATTCAGTTTTGTTGTGACGAAAAGCAAACAAAACTGCGCTGCGCTGCAAAAAATGAACAGTTGCTTGCTCTTTGCATTTTTTTTTTTGATATCTCATTAGATTTTGAGACAAATCGAGTTTACCATAAATTAATTTGGACATTTTAGAAATAATTTGGCTACTTTTCGCACCCGTTTGGAAATTTTTATTTTTTTTTTTTTGGCCTATGGGCGCAACCACAGTGCTATGGCAGCTATATGATATAGTCGTCCGATCCGGCCCGTTCCGACATATGTACGAGTGAGAGTATATAGAAGCCTAACTGCAAAGTTTTATTCAGATACTGAGGGACTAGTTTGCGTAGAAACGGACAGACGGACAGACGGACATGGCTAGAGCGACTCGGCCGGTGATCCTGATCAAGAATATATATACTTTATAGGGTCGGAGATGCCTCCTTCACTGCGTTGCAAACTTTTGACTGAAACTATAATACCCTGCAAGGGTATAATAGTTGTTCCCTTAATATTGCTCTCTGTTAAAAATATATATATGTATATTTGAGAATTAAAAAATTCTTGAAAAACATCGTTGGTTTCTTTTATATTGTTGTTTGTATTGAAAAAAAAAACAAGATCCAAAATGTTGTCCGCTAAAACTATTAAACTAATCCAAAGGCAGATAGAGATTACAGAGGCTAGTAGGTAGTTGATAAAACGTCCAAGCCTCAGTTTTAACTATATAAAGCAGTACGACGCACACTGGTTGATCTACTATGCACTATGGGGATTTTGCCCGATTTCGTGGAATAAATGTATTTCTTAAAATTTTGCCGATTTTCAATTTTTTTATTTTTATGTATTAAGAAAACATCACACTATTTTTTAACATACCGCAAATGTTAACTTAACAGTCTAGTATTTAAATACCAACTGTTAAAGTCAACTGTTGCAACCACTCGCGTTTTGCTTAAATTTGAAGCGCACTTTCAAATCTGCAACTCTCGAACAAAGCTACGTAAAACAGTGAAATTTGAAATAAATTTGCATACTTCAAGTATGTACTTTATGTAAATACAAATAATTTTCCTGTTTATGTGGGACAAATTTTAACAATTTGTAAATGTAGCAGGTGATGTTATCGTTTGGGCTTTGAGAAGAAAGTTCAACTTTCAATAGAGTTTTAAAAAAATGTTCAAAAATGTTCAGTGAGTGACTATATTCATGTTGTAGAGTCATTAATTATGAATTCAGGACATATTGTCTTATCGTGCGTTGGGCGCGACTTTTCGCGTAATATCGTTTTTTAGGAACCAACCTCTTGGTCAGAAACGCAGACGTGCTGGAAGTGTGGCGAGGCAAAAGGGATTCCCAGAAAAAAAAGATGCTGTATTTATGATTTTATGTTTTTTATAACATTGAAATTGTTAATGAAAAACATATAAAGTAAAATTTGGTATACAATTTTTTATTTTTAAAAATAAAAAAAAAAATTTTTTTGTTAATTATACAATTTTTTTTTCTTAAAAAAAAAATTTGGGTGCTGTGGTATTTACAGTTTTTGAACAAATTATAAAATTATAAATTAAAATTGGGTATAAACAAATTTATTTATTTTTTAAATAAAAAATTTTATTTTAAAATTATGTAGAACACTATAAAAAAACCAACTAAAATATCTTAGATAGTTCGCGAGTCATTAATTTATTCCACAAAATCGGTCAAAATCCCCATAGTGCTATGGGATGAGCGGCCAAAAATACTTCCAATTGGAATATAGAGCTGAAAATTGCCATGCTGCTTTATAAACCCCATAGCCTGAAGAAAATTATAAAATAAAGTCAAAAACCATCCGTTAAATCACGAAAATACAAGAATTTACATTTTTTTTACACAAATTCAATTACATACTTTTAGGCTAAGTAAAATTTCAAGTAATAAAATATGTTAGAAACAATATATATAGTAGCATTAAATTGCAAAAAAAAATAATCAATATAAAAAAATTAAAATATAAATAAAAAGGTAAATAATAAAAAAAATATATATAAATACAAAAATCACTAATTAAAAATTAAAAATAAATAAAAGTAAAAATGAATTAGATAATGTACATGGTTGACTTAAAGATAAATGTTCAAATTGTTCAGATTTAAATATGAGTTTAAGGTCCTCATACACTTCTTTATCTTTATCTGCAAATGAACTCTTAGCTGAACAAAAATATTTAAGCGCAAGAGTTTGCACCGATCAAATTCCCTACATATTAAGACCCATTAAAAAAAATCAAAAAATGTAATTAAAAAATTTGTAAATTAGCAATTGAAGAAAGCACAAGTAAATATGACGTACACAGAAAAAACAAAATATGTTGGAACACAATAAAACACAAAATGGCACGAACACAAAAAAACACAAAATATGCTAGAACACAAAAAAGCGAATAAATCCGAAGGTTGCAAAAAGTTGCAGCTGAAATTTAAAATATAAACTAAGAAATATATGCTTCTTTTTATAAAATAAGTTTCATCATCCGGTTAGCCCCGGAACACAAAGTTTTCTGCATTTTACATCTATGCATACAAAGCTCGACAGGCATTAATGAAAAATTAATTTTAAAGCAACAACACAAAAGATAATGGCATTCAAATTACTCAGTTTTATAGTGCATACCTTTATCTTCAATATTCATTTTAATTGACGACGAATGAACGCGATTTAATATTAAAATTTAATTGTTTTCGAGAGCTCCTTTTTACATCAACTTTGACATATATTTTTTTGTCTGTCTTCCGTCATTTTTGATAGCGCGTACGAATGGTATATATCAAAAATTAAAATGCAGTTCGAATTATTGATCTGTCAAGAATTTTTTAAAAATATAAAAGTGGTCATTTTAAGACTTTGGTTTTTGTATTTTTGGCCAATGAAATCAACCAATGTGCGACGATCTAAAAGAAGAATGTATGCTTAACCACGCACCATTGGTTCGTATTGGAGTAGTCGATCACGACTACTTCAATAAAAAACATTATGACGCGATGATGGCAGATTTCGATAGGATTAAAGAAAAAATAGATCGCGTACTGCAGGAAACTGATAAAACTGAGGCAGGATCCACAACGTTAGATAGGGCATTAAATCAAATAGAAAATTACTTAGGGGAAACGCTTGTAGCAATTGAGGAGAAAAAAGTAGATAGTTTCAAAATTCGAATTAAAAAATTTTTATTGGGAAAAACTCTGAAATCTAAAACAAGTCTCCCAGATCGATGTCACAGATAGGAGTTATGATGTGAAATTCGAAGAAATTGAATTCGATATCGCATCCTTAATAAGCGACATGAAAACCAAAATTGAAACCTCTGTGCCTTTTAAAGTGGATGTGGCAAATCAAAAAATGGATGAAATACAAGTCCCTACATTCCACTATAGGAAATTTGACCACTTTAGCTGGCCAAAATTCATTTTTTAAAAGTTGTCCGATTGAAGTAATTTTAGGTGCAATGGGTTCATAATCGATCACTGATCAATGATGCATACCAGAATTTTCGATAGATATCAGCTCATCAAACACAGCTATCGGAAATGCAACACACTTTTGTTTACATATTGGCAAAAACTTGTGCATTTTGACTGGCATAAAAACTCAAAAATTAAAAAATTCTATTCAAAGTTTTGAAATGGGTTCTAACCATAGGGGTTTGTATTAGACATCTGCATGAGACCACTCACAACATACGCCTCATTGAATACATTCGAATGGAATGGAATGAGTGGAGTGCAAGAAATGAAACGACATTGTATAAGTATGAGTTCCTGTTTTGCTTCATAGCTTGGGACGTTGAACGAAGTGAAAGAGAACGAATGAAGCGAAAAGGGAAATGACAAATTTGGAATTGCGTAGAACATTCGAATAATTCGAGTTGTTCCGTGCAAATTCGGTCCATTCTTTTGCTGAGGCCTGGAGATCCAAATGCAAAATGTTTTGCATTCCAGCCAGCAGCGCGGCTTCGGAGAAAACCTTCTCGAACGCGCGAAATCTTCTTTCCGAAAAGCGCTCGCAAATAGCGACTAATTCTGAAAATATAAATAAAACAAGAAAGGAAGCTAACTTCGGCTCACCGAAGTTTGTATACCCTAGCAGAGTTTAAACAAAAAATTAAAAACGAAATTCTGAAATAATAATTTGTTGCCAAATCTCAAATTTGATGGCAATGGTTTGAAACACGGCTAAGCTATGGTTTTTTTATTTTCCTGATTGTTCCTATGGAAGCTTTATGATATAGTTAGCCGATTTTCATGAAATTAAAATCAAAATTCAGAAATACTAAAATATGGCTAAATATCAAATTTGGTGAAAATATGTTGAAATCTGACAAAGTTATGGTTTTTTTTTTTTATTTTCCTGATTGTTCCTATGGAAGCTATAGGGTATAGTCAGCCGATTTTCATGAAATTAAAATCAAAATTCAGAAATACTAAAATATGGCTAAATATCAAATTTGGTGAAAATATGTTGAAAACTGACAAAGTTATGAATTTTTCTTTTATTTTCCTGATTGTTCCTATGGAAGCTAAAGGATATAGTCAGCCGATTTTCATGAAATTAAAATCGAAATTCGGAAATAATACTAAATAGGAAAATATCAAATTTGGTGAAAATTGGTTGAAAACTGACAAAGTTATGAATTTTTCTTTTATTTTCCTGATTGTTCCTATGGAAGCTATAGGGTATAGTCAGCCGATTTTCATGAAATTAAAACCAAAATTCGGAAATAATACTAAATGGGCAAATATCAAATTTGGTGAAAATTGGTTGAAAACTGACAAAGTTATAATTTTTTTTCGTAGATTTTTCCGATTGTTCCTATGGCAGCTATATGATATAGTCGTCCGATCCTGCCCGTTCCGACATATGTACGAGTGAGAGTATATAGAAGCCTAACTGCAAAGTTTCATTCAGATAGCTTTAAAACTGAGGGACTAGTTTGCGTAGAAACGGACAGACGGACAGACGGACATGGCTAGATCGACTCGGCTGTTGATCCTGATCAAGAATATATATACTTTATAGGGTCGGAGATGCTCACTGCGTTGCAAACTTTTGACTGAAACTAATATACCCTTATTGATTGTCAAAAAACAGTTTGAAATTTTGGTTTACTGGTAAATTGGATGATAAAGATAGCACTGATCTGATGAAATGCCCAACACCGAACAAATATGTTTAATCTCACTCAACACATGCAGCTACTTGTCTGCGAAAGAATCAAAACAAAAAGAATTAAAATAACGGTAGTAGAGGCAAATAAATACAATGTTGCGTATACGCAAAAGCGGGCATGAGAGGGTTAAGTTAAAAAGCTATACATTTATTTTAGAATTAGTTTAATTTAGAAATAAATATGTTATATAAAAAATGCATTTCAGTTGCTTAGGTTTCCATTTATTTACAGTTGCAACTTAAATCATTCGAATTCAGCGTCTCAGTTTTCTGAGTTCTCACTTCATTTAATTCGTTTCTTTTTCTCTATTCTTTGTGCTACTGAGTTGTACGTTGTAAGCGATTCAACTCACTCACTCCAGTTTGGCTTTGCTCTCATATTCACTCAACTAATTTTAAGCATTGTGCGTTTGAATGTGGTTTTTTTGCCATTCATGCAGATGTCTAGTTTGTATTATAAGTACAGTATCCAGACGGTGAAACGTTTCGCAGCGGAACAAAGTGTTTAATCTTTTCATGTGGGACCGCTGATTTAATTAGATACGGTGCTTTGGCGTCGAAAATAACGTAAGGAACACGATAGTCATGATTCCGATGTCTGGTTCAAAAACTCGTTCTCTGCAGGTTCACACCTGGTTCCATTTTCATATTATGGAACACGATAGTCACGGTTCCGACGTCTGGATCAGAAACTGGTTCTATGCAAGTTAACATGTGGTTTCATAGTTGGCGCCTACGTTATCAGCCCTCATACGCCACCCACTGTTGTGCGATTTTCTCAAAAACGTATGGATAGAGGGTTATGAAATTCTCACAAAATATTCTCTAATTCTTCCTTAGTAAGCCAGTATACCGTGCATATTTGCACACTTCGGTAAACTTGAGTTATAGGACTTACCATTTTTGCTGCCCTCTTTTGTATGGAGCAGACCCCGAGGTTAGTATACTGTAATGCAATTTTCTCAAAAACTTATGGAGAGGATTGAATGAAACTTGGCAGGATAAAACTACAATATATGTCCTTTATCCTGGCATTCCGCTTATATTGGCACGCTTCGGGCGAGCCGATATATTGAAAAATCTGTGATAACCCGATTTTTCAAAGGCTTTTTTTTAATAGATCCAAAGGTCAAATACACCCAAAGCCAGTAAAAATATTAGTAAATTTGTTTTTTAGCACTTATAAACTTTATTTTGTTTGATTTAGTGACTTATTTAGAAAATAAATAAAATATAAAAAATTTCTCCGTGTTCCATTTTCCCACTGTTCCGTTTCGACGCTAACTCACCGACGCTAATTTGACGCACATTTATTTTCTTGTTCATTTTTTATCAACATTCTAAAAATATTGTAAACAAGCACGTATGCCCGTATCATTTGCCGGCCAAAAATGCCGAACAGCTAATGAAATCAGCGGTCACACTTGAAAAGATTAAACACTTTGTTTCGCTGCGAAACGTTTCACTGTCTGGATACTGTACTTAATGCATTGACAATTTATTAGAGGCGAAAATCGATAAATATCCATAAAACATACTAGATACGAAATTGGTACAGCTTTAAAAGTATATTAGCCAGCTCATTATAGGTCATAAGTCAAAATGGTCACCCAAAAAAGTTTTTTATGTTTTGCTGGTCTCTTGCATTTATATGGATTAAATATGGTGCAAAAGATAAATAAATCAAAGAAAAATAAGTTTTCGGCTTCATGGCTATTGCAACGTTGAAGGTAGATTTTTGTTGAGGTCCTCCTCCAATTGATGCCAAAAGGTTATTTCAGGTTCCTGACCTTGTAGTTTGGTCTTTTATAGTTCCAAATATAGTCATTAACCTTAACACTTTCAATTAAAAAGTCCGTCATTTCTTCATTAAAAATTGATTTTGACATTTTGGTTTAAGCACAGTATCCAGACAGTAAAAGCAGTGAGAGAGAGCGAGAGGCAAATAGTTGAAAACGGCTGTTCGTCAGCGGCCGTTTTAAAGGTCGGTAACCTGACACGAAAACAAATATACTAGAATGGTGTGGTTCACCTTTTAGTATATTTCGAGCGGGTTGCGAAAAAGAATGGCAAATTTATTAAAACAGGCTGTTCTCGACCCTCGATTGCCTCTCTGCCTACCTTCTTCAGTTCCGTATATCCGTTAAATTTTCAAAAAACATCACAGGTGTTTGTTGCAGATGTACTAACTATAAAACTAACAAAAGATAATGATAAGAATGTAAATTATTATTATTATTACATCGTAGACTTAGGTTAACAAAACTTAAATCTACTACAGAAGCCATTGCGTCTGGGGCCTTCGGCTGTATTGTTTTCAGTTTGTTTTTACTGTGTTTACATACTGTTTAGTAGGATTGAATTTAATTAATTGTATTAATATAATTTTTAGATCTTATGCTCTTCACGAATAGAACAAAGATCCCCTTGTTTACAAAACCACAGATAGATGGTATAGAACTAGAACTATCACAACAAGCTAAGTACTTGGGAGTGATACTGGATACAAAATTATCATGGAAAAACAACATCAGCGAACGAGTTAAGAAAGCGAGTGTAGCTTTCTACTCATGCAGGAAGATGTGTGGAAAGAGCTGGGGCATACACCCTAAGATCATAATATGGATCTACACAGCGGTGGTGAGACCTATACTCACATACGGAGCACTAGTATGGTGGCCAGTACCAACTAGGGCATACAGCAGACAACAACTCGCCAGAATTCAGAGATCGCCATGCACAGGTGCTACGGGAGCATTAAGGTCATGCCCCGCGGCAGCGCTGACAGCCGAACTAGGATTCGGCAAGGCATATACAACCATATACCACACAAAGAAAGACTGGAGACGAGGGAGTGTATCCGAACAAGACGAAGTATCCCTCTACACCGACTGCTAGAAAATGAGCTGCGGAGTAGGGGCCGGAATCTTCCACCTCCCAGTGTCAGCAACAGTGTTCCCAGCAGAGGTTTTTGTAATTCTGAAAACTGTCGAACCCTCAGAAGATCGACACCTGAAGAATACCAAAGTGAGGATATACTCAGACAGCCAAGCGGCCATCAAATCTCTCGGAACAGCAAGGACAACATTGACTCTAGTGGCCAAATGCAAGCAGGTAAAAAAACTCGCTGAAGACAATATGTACAAATAATATGAGACACAACGACATTCCCGAAATTGCGAAAGCTGACGAGCTGGCCAGACAAGTGTCAGAGGAAATCTTTAATACATCAGATATTCAAATCCCCTGAACTCAGTCCAGGCGGAAATTCTCAACCATTTCAAACTATTAGCCAGCAAAGAAGGGTCGAACAAAGCTATGCTGGCCAGAATTCTGGCCAGAAAAGACATAAGAAGAATAACAGCAACTCTCACTGGGCATTGGCCAATAGGCACCCATGCCTGTAAGATGGGCCTACCCCACAACACATATTGTAAAAGATGGAGAGAACAGACTGAGAAGGAGACACCGGGGCACCTACTGTGTCACTGCCTGGCATTTAACCAACTTAGTGCCCGCCACTTCGGAGCTCATCACGGGCTGGTACTAAAGTGGTCTCCACTTATATAAGGTAGCAGGTCAAATTTTCTTCGCTCGTAGGCGAAATGTATACATATATAATGAGGGGCCCACGTAAGATTTGCGTTTTAAAATCGCTATAATAAAACAACGAGTAAATATTTTTCATTTTTTATACCCGTTACCCATAGGGTAGAAGGGTATTATAACTTTGTGCCGACAGGAAAAGTATTTAACAGGTAGAAGGAAGCATTTCCGACCCCATAAAGTATATATATTCTTGATCAGGATCAATAGCCGAGTCGATCTAGCCATGTCCGTCTGTCCGTATGAAACACCTGATCTCAGAGACTATAAGAGATAGAGCTCTAATTTTTTCGACAGTATTTCTTATGCTTGCACGCAGATCAAGTTTGTTTCAAATTTTTACCACGCCCACTTCCGCCCCCGAAAATCATAAAAAAGCGTATTAAGCGTATAATTTTAAAGCTAGAGTCGCAAATTTTGCTATGTACTTTAAGAACTATAGTCTGTGTTATTTCTGAAAATTTGGTTGCGATCAGATAAAAATTGTTATTTATTATTATTAAAGAAATAATTTTTTATGGCCACAAACGGCTGCTGGCAGCATGCCTCATTTGGTTGACCAATAAGACCAACTAAATATTCTTATAAGATCTTGATTGTGATCGGAAAAGAATCTTATAAGATATTCGAGAAGAAATTTAAATAAATGGTAACAAATATTAGCCGCTTTAATGCAATAATAACGCGTTTTTACACACATAGATACATGTGTACGTATTTTTGTATGCATGTGATTATATTACACTTGCATTTGCATTTGTCCGTTATGTTCAAAAATGTATTAACTATTTACTATGGGTAGCGGGTATCTCACAGTCGAGATCACTCGACTGTAGCTTTCTTACTTGTTTTTTATTGGATAGCCTCAATATTGCGGATTATGTATGAAACACCACTTCGTTCATATGGCTGCCTTGGCTGGCTTTACAGTAGCCCATTCGGTCGACCCAATTTTTGAACACATTTTCGATGGTATGGCCCTCAATAGCCCTGATGGCGACTTCAATCTCGTGCTGTAGGTCGTCAATCCTCTCTGGGTGGTTGGCGTTACTATTTTCCTTGACAGCACCCAGAACCCACAGAACATAGTCCAACGGGGTCAAATCCCAACTGCGAGACGGCCAGTTGACATCGCCGTTTTCGCTGACTATGCGATTCCAAATTTTGTCCGTAATTTTCTTGCAGTTTCGGTTGAAGACTCTCCACTTTGGAAGAAAGTTTTCAATATTTCCCAATTTTCTTCGAGGCTAAACTTAACCACATCATAAACCGCAAACCTTCTACTAAATATCTGATACATTGCCAATGAAACAATTCAAAGTCAAAATTATCGATAGTTCAAAAAGCAAACGCTAGACGGGCCACCCTGTACATACATGGAGATTTACACTTCGACTAAACTCCAAATTAGGCTTTAGTGCATGCGCCAGCGTAAAACAATAAACAATTGATATCGAAATAATAAGCACAGTTTAACATAACATAAACTTAAATTATCCCAAAACAAATTATTATACAAACTCATTGCTCTTTATACCCTTGCAGGGTATATTAGTTTCAGTCAAAAGTTTGCAACGCAGTGAAGGAGGCATCTCCGACCCTATAAAGTATATATATTCTTGATCAGGATCAACCGCCGAGTCGATCTAGCCATGTCCGTCTGTCCGTTTCTACGCAAACTAGTCCCTCAGTTTTAAAGCTATCTGAATGAAACTTTGCAGTTAGGCTTCTATATACTCTCACTCGTACATATGTCGGAACGGGCCGGATCGGACGACTATATCATATAGCTGCCAGAGGAACAATCGGAAAAATCTACAAAAAAAAATTATAACTTTGTCAGTTTTCAACCAATTTTCACCAAATTTGATATTTGCCCATTTAGTATTATTTCCGAATTTTGGTTTTAATTTCATGAAAATCGGCTGACTATATCCTATAGCTTCTATAGGAACAATCAGGAAAATAAAAAAAAACCATAGCTTAGCCGTGTTTCAAACCATTGCCATCAAATTTGAGATTTGTCAACAAATTATTATTTCAGAATTTCGTTTTTAATTTTTTTTTTTAATTCTGCAAGGGTATACAAACTTCGGTGAGCCGAAGTTAGCTTCCTTTCTTGTTTCTTTTATTTTCCTGATTGTTCCTATGGAAACTATAGGATATAGTCAGCCGATTTTCATGAAATTAAAACCGAAATTCGGAAATAATACTAAATGGGCAAATATCAAATTTGGTGAAAATTGGTTGAAAACTGACAAAGTTATAATTGTTTTTTGAAAATGTTTCGGATCGTTCCTCTGGCAGCTATATGATATAGTCGTCCGATCCGGCCCGTTCCGATATATGTACGAGTGAGAGTATATAGAAGCCTAACTGCAAAGTTTCATTCAGATAGCTTTAAAATTGAGGGACTAGTTTGCGTAGAAACGGACAGACGGACATGGCTAGATCGACTCGGCTGTTGATCCTGATCAAGAATATATATACTTTATAGGGTCGGAGAAGCCTCCTTCACTGCGTTGCAAACTTTTGACTGAAACTAATATACCCTGCAAGGGTATAAAAATAAAAAAACAAAAATGCATTAAAAAAATGTTTTTTTTTTTTGAATTGGTAATGCTTTAAGATTTGTTTTCACAACTCAAACATTTAATATTCTTATTTTTAACTTTTTTACCGTTTTAAATAAGATTTAAAAAAACTGGAATTTAGAATGTAAAAATTCTTGATATAATGAACAATAATCTCAAAACAAGTTAGAAAAATTCTAACGCTACTATCATAACCGAAAATTCTCAATTTATGACCAAAATTCTTGATTTTTTCTATCAGTGTAATTAATAAAGTAAAAGAAGAATGTAAAAAAAAAAAATTTTAAAAGAAAAGGAGTTCGTGACATCTTTTATGCAGAGTGTCAAAAATGAACATTTGTTTGCATCTTCAATTCTATTTTTAAAAAGTACTCTTAGATTAATCCAAAAATCTGGTATGCCACAAAGAAGCTTCGACATTTTAGCGGTAATCTGTTAACCACTGTGCACTGCATACTTCCTTCTCTAGAAGCCATTGAGGATGAATTTTCCGACACGGTGTTGCTGCTCTGGAGTACCATGCCATGTACCATGCCATGTTTAAACCTGTGAATATCAGATCCAGGAGGCAGAAAAAAGATCCCTGCGAGCTGTAGATGTGCGATCAGGAGAAGGTGGTCCGAACTGAGAACATAGGTCTCCCCGGTGGTCAGTCTGAAGCCCTGGATCGCGAATCGCGCGATTTTTATACCCGCTACCCATAGGGTAGAAGGGTATTATAACTTTGTGCCGGCAGGAAATGTATGTATCAGGTAGAAGGAACAATTTCCGACCCTATAAAGTATATATATTCTTGATCAGGATCAACAGCCGAGTCGATCTAGCCATGTCCGTCTGTCTGTCTGTCAGTCTGTCTGTCTGTCTGTCTGTCCGTCTGTCCGTATGAAACACTGGATCTCAGAGACTATAAGAGATAGAGCTCTAATTTTTCGACAGTATTTGTTTTGCTTGCACGCAGATCAAGTTTGTTTCAAATTTTTACCACGCCCACTTCCGCCCCCGCAAATCATAAAAAAGCGTATTAAGCGTATAATTTTAAGTATATTAAGAACTATAGTCTGTGTGATCCCTGAAAATTTGGTTGGGATCAGATAAAAATTGTCGAAGTTATTAAAGAAATAATTTTGTATGGCCACAAAACGGCTGCTGGCAGCATGCCTCATTTGGTTGACCAATTAGACCAACTAAATATTCTTATCAGTTCTTGGTTGTGTTCGGAAAAGAATCTTATAAGATATTCGAGAAGCAATTTTAATAAATGGTAATAATTATTAGCCGCTTAAATGCAATAATAAGGCGTTTTTACACACATAGATACATGTGTATGTATTTTTGTATGCATGTGATTATATTACACTTGCATTTGCATTTGTCCGTTATGTTCAAAATTTTCTGGCGTCCTGACGCTTTTCTGGTTTAAGTATGGGTAGCGGGTATCTCACAGTCGAGCTCACTCGACTGTAGTTTTCTTACTTGTTTTAAAATACATTTTTTGCCTACATGCCTATCAATGAAATGTTTTTAATTTTTTGATTTTTGTTTTTATGTTGGCAAATAATTTAAATAAATAAAATGTTTGCCTGCGGCCTGATTTACACTTTATTGGTAAACTATTAAATAGTTTTCTACAATTTGTCTGCAATATGAGCAGAGCAACAGAGAATTCAGTTTACGTTGCTCCAAAGTCTTGTAGCACTCAGAGCAAATTTATAAATGCCTGCAAGGCTAAAGAACCACGTTCCGCGGTTTGTCAAAGCAACTATACATTTTAAAGTATCAGTTAATTGACTGAATCGCAAAATATTATCATTTCTTCCTCTTCTGATTCCAAATCTGAACATGACGATTCACATTTTTTTTTTCCATTTCAGTATCTTATTTTTCGGACAAACTAAATAGTCGAAAAATTACCTTAAGGAAATGTTAGAATCGCCCAAGTCCTTAAGGAGCTCAGCAATCCGAGCGTCTTTTACTTTCTGCATTTTGCGTTTTGAGCTAAACACTGTCAGGTCTCCATCAAGAGCATTAGCTAGAACTACGGACGTAGCATAATCCTCATCTCGAATATTATTATTAATATTATTATAAAGAAATTATCCACAATTACAAAGTGTGAATAATTTAGTGTTTTTTTTTAAGCAATAGCTACTATGGCCTTCTGCTTATGTTATGTACTATGTTGTAGTAGTTGACAGTTTTTGCTAAGTGAAATTTCTTATGATTACAATGAGATATGTACAAAAGTGAAATAATTTTAGTTACTAAAAAAGATGGTTAATCCTATTATTAATATTATACTATTATATATTATTTTAGAGATTGGTAGATTTCATAAATTCAATAGTTTTTTCTACATTTTTTGGGTTTACAATTTCTTCTAGGGTATTTCGGAGGAGTTTGTTTCTGTGTTCAACATAAAGAGGACATTCTAGGAATATGTGAGTCAGGGTTAGATTTTGATTGCAGTGTTGGCATGTAGGAGGAGGGGTTTTGTCAAATAGGTAGCTGTGTGTCAATTTGGTGTGTCCGATACGAAGTCTCATAAATTTGATGATGTCCAATGATGTTAATAGGTCGATTTCGTTTTGTTTTTTTGGAGTAATAAGTTTATAGTGTAGGGATGTGTGGTTCCAGATTAAATCATATTTATATTTCATTTCATCATTTGTGTTGTGGTTTTTTTCCAGTATTAATGGAAGTTTAATGGCTTCCTTAGCAGCTTGGTCTGCAAACTCGTTTCCCGTGATGTTGCAATGTCCTGGGACCCATATCAGGGAGAATTTTTTTTTAATTTAGAGATAATTTTTATAATTTCCTGTGTGTAAAAAGTAGTGTTATTGGGGTTTTCTATTGCTGTGAGTTCAGAAAGTGAGTCGGTGCAAATAGGGAATTTTCCTCTTCGTTTCTCAGCGTATCTACATGCGTAAAGGATTGCCGCTATTTCGGCAGTGAATATAGACGAATAGGTTGGAAGCATTTGCTGGGTAATAATGCATTGTGCGGAGGTTACGCTGTAGGTTACACCGTTTTCAGACTTAGACCCGTCTGTGTATAAAAATGTGTGTTGTTTGAGGGTATGCTTTATTTGTTGAAAGTTTTGGTAGTAGACTATTGGGGGCGTGTAAGGTTTAGCTGTGGTATGTAAAGATTTGTTAATATTGGAGTGGTTGGTGGACCACGTTGGTATAGTTTGTTTTGTATTTGTAATGGGGATTGGGTCTAGCAGTATTGCTTTGCAGCTGTCTATAGTTTCTTGTATTGTGGACGTTAGTTTTAGACGTCTTTTTGCTTTCGTGATTTTGTTTATAATTGGTTCTAACGGGGGTTTTTGGCAGCAGATATCATTTTAAAGTTTTTATACCATGTACCAAAGGTACACAGGTATTATAGTTTTGTGCGAGTGCGATTTTCTGTAACAGGCAGAAGGAGGCGGGGCAGACCCCCAAAAGTTACCTAAATATTGGTCAGAGCCACTAAAGGAGTCGATATAGCCATGTCCGTCCGTCCGTCCGTCTGTCTGTCCGTCTGTCCGTCTGTCTGTATGAACGCCTAGATCTCAGAGACTATAAGAGCTAGAGACACCAAACTTTGGATTTAGACTTCTTATATCTGCACGCAGATCAAGTTTGTTTTAAATTTTTGCTGCTCCCCTTTTTGGAGGGGCTATTTGACAAAAACGTATAGCTCCTAAATTTATAAAGTTATGTAAACCATATTGAAAAGCTTAATGTATTTTATCAAAATACATAGATTGTCCAAATTTCATTGCGATCGTGCCATAAATAGCGGAAATATAAGCTTTTTTCTATACACACATTACGTGTACAAGAGGCAGCCCAGGCAGAGGGCTCCAAATAAATCAAAACGTTCATTAAACATTTTACTTATGTTCACATTACTATGAAAATAAGATAACTCATCTTGAATTGGTTTGTGGTGCAGCTGGCTAAGCTGAAGTTTTTTTGAAATGTTAGTTGTCACGGGTTCGAATCCCGTCAGCGACGAGAGAAAAGTTTTTTTTGTTAGCAAATTTTTATTTTTTTTTTTTTTCCAGTAAATCAAAATAATTAAATAATAATAAAAAAAATGCATCAAAGAACTATACTTAATGTTTTGAAAAAATTCCTTATGCCTGGGGTTGATTCGAACCCAGGCCAATTGCTTACAAAAATGTATGTGTAGTTTTACCCACTGAGCAATCGACTTTGCTCTTGAATGGGAAGACATTTGCATTATATGTAAATTTGTCTCAGTTTTTTATTCTTATTATCTTTCTTTTATATAATTTTGGGACGCGCCTTGTAATGGTACATGGTATTCTACTGTCGGGACACCCGTCTGTATGTCCATCTTGTTTAATATGGCATGCTTGGTTCTATGCTCTATTGGTTTAATGTTGGATTCGTAGAGTAGGCTATGGATTGGTGAGGAGCGAAAGGCTCCGAATGCTATTCTGATAGCTGAGTGGTAAATTATTATACCCTTGCAGGGTATATTAGTTTCAGTCAAAAGTTTGCAACGTAGTGAAGGAGGCATCTCCGACCCTATAAAGTATATATATTCTTGATCAGGATCAACAGCCGAGTCGATCTAGCCATGTCCGTCTGTCCGTTTCTACGCAAACTAGTCCCTCAGTTTTAAAGCTATCTGAATGAAACTTTGCAGTTAGGCTTCTATATACTCTCACTCGAACATATGTCGGAACGGGCCGGATCGGACGACTATATCATATAGCTGCCATAGGAACAATCGGAAAAATCTACGAAAAAAAATTATAACTTTGTCAGTTTTCAACCAATTTTCACCAAATTCGGTTTTAATTTCATGAAAATCGGCTGACTATATCCTATAGTTTCCATAGGAACAATGAGGAAAATAAAAGAAACAAGTAAGAAAGCTACAGTCGAGTGAGCTCGACTGTGAGATACCCGCTACCCATACTAACCAGAAATGCGTCAGGACGCCAGAAAAAACAGTTAATACAATTTTGAACATAACGGACAAATGCAAATGCAAGTGTAATATAATCACATGCATACAAAAATGCATACACATGTATCTATGTGTGTAAAAACGCGTTATTATTGCGTTTAAGCGGCTAATAATTATTACCATTTATTAAAATTGCTTCTCGAATATCTTATAAAATTCTTTTCCGAACACAACCAAGAACTGATAAGAATATTTAGTTGGTCTAATTGGTCAACCAAATGAGGCATGCTGCCAGCAGCCGTTTTGTGGCCATACAAAATTATTTCTTTAATAACTTCGACAATTCTTATCTGATCGCAACCAAATTTTCAGGAATCACACAGACTATAGTTCTTAATATATATACCGAAATTCGAAATATATATACCGAAAGCGTATTAAGCGTATTCATTTTAAAGCTAGAGTCGCGAATTTCGGTATGTATATTAAGAACTATAGTCTGTGTGGTCCCTGAAAATTTGGTTGCGATCAGATCAAAATTGTCGAAGTTATTAAAGAAATAATTTTGTATGGCCACAAACGGCTGCTGGCGCATGTCTCATTTGGTTGACCAATTAGACCATCTAAATATTCTTATTCGTTCTTGGTTGTGTTCGGAAAAGAATCTTATAAGATATTCGAGAAGCATTTTTAATAAATGGTAATAATTATTAGCCGCTTAAATGCAATAATAACGTTTTTACACACATAGATACATGTGTATGTATTTTTGTATGCATGTGATTATATTACACTTGCATTTGCATTTGTCCGTTATGTTCAAAATTGTATTAACTGTTTTTTCTGGCGTCCTGACGCTTTTCTGCTTTAAGTATGGGTAGCGGGTATCTCACAGTCGAGCTCATTCGACTGTAGCTTTCTTACTTATTTATGATTTGCGGGGGCGGAAGTGGGCGTGGTAAAAATTTGAAACAAACTTGATCTGCGTGCAAGCATAAGAAATACTGTCGAAAAAAATTAGAGCTCTATCTCTTATAGTCTCTGAGATCCAGTGTTTCATACGGACAGACAGACAGACAGACAGTCAGACAGACAGACAGACGGACATGGCTAAATCGACTCGGCTGTTGATCCTGATCAAGAATATATATACTTTATAGGGTCGGAAATGCTTCCTTCTACCTGTTACATACATTTCCTGCCGGCACAAAGTTATAATACCCTTCTACCCTATGGGTAGCGGGTATAAAAACCATAACTTTGTCAGTTTTCAACATATTTTCACCAAATTTGATATTTAGCCATATTTAATTATTCCTGAATTTTGATTTTAATTTCATGAAAATCGGCTGACTATATCCTATAGCTTCCATAGGAACAATCAGGAAAACAAAAGAAAAATTCATAACTTTGTCAGTTTTTAACATATTTTCACCAATTTTGATAGTTACCCATATTTTAGTATTCCTGAATTTCGATTTTAATTTCATGAAAATCGGCTGACTATACCCTATAGCTTCAATAGGAACAATCAGGAATATAAAAGAAAAAACCATAACTTTGTCCGATTTCAACATATTTTCACCAAATTTGATATTTAGCCATATTTTAGTATTTCTGAATTTTGATTTTAATTTGATGAAAATCGGCTGAATATATCCTATAGATTCCATAGGAACAATCAGGAAAATAAAAAAAAACCATAGATTAGCCGTGTTTCAAACCATTGCCATCAAATTTGAGCAAATTTGGCAACAAATTATTATTTCAGAATTTCGTTTTTAATTTTTTTGGTTAAACTCTGCAAGGGTATACAAACTTCGGTGAGCCGAAGTTAGCTTCCTTTCTTGTTTAGTTTTGATTTTGGTGCTCTTCCGTATAGGAATAGCCCATAGTCAATTTTAGACATTATGATTGAATTGATTACATAAATTATGGTTTTAATATGGCAGTTGAAGCTTATGCTGGAAAGGCATTTTATTATATTAAGTCTTTTAGCTATTTGCAATATTAATTTATTTATGTGCTCGTCCCATTAGTACTTATTTGTTATAGTGACACCTAATATATTTAGCGATTTTTCATTATTTATATTGAGATTATTAACTATTGTGAAGTTACATTTTCTTTTGCGACAGATATGTAAGTGTTTTGTTTTCGGTAAGGAGAGACTTGCTCCGGAGTAATTGCACCATTCCTGGATGTCTGTGAGTAAGGGATTTATGTCTAAGGAGTTATCTTTATACCCTAGCAGGGTATATTAGTTTCAGTCAAAAGTTGGCAACGCAGTGAAGGAAGCATCTCCAACCCTATAAAGTATATATATTTTAGATCAGGATCAACAGCCGAGTCGATCTGGCCATGTCCGTCTGTCCGTTTCTACGCAAACTAGTCCCTCAGTTTTAAAGCTATCTGAATGAAACTTTGCAGTTAGGCTTCTATATACTCTCACTCGTACATATGTCGGAACGGGCCGGATCGGACGACTATATCATATAGCTGCCAGAGGAACGATCCGAAAAATTTTCAAAAAACAATTATAACTTTGTCAGTTTTCAACCAATTTTCACCAAATTTGATATTTGCCCATGTAGTATTATTTCCGAATTTCGGTTTTAATTTCATGAAAATCGGCTGACTATATCCTATAGCTTACATAGGAACAATCAGGAAAATAAAAGAAAAATGCATAACTTTGTCAGTTTTCAACATATTTTCACCAAATTTGATATTTGCCCATTTAGTATTATTTCCGAATTTTGGTTTTAATTTCATGAAAATCGGCTGACTATATCCTATAGCTTCCATAGGAACAAACAGGAAAATTATAACTTTGTCAGTTTTCAACCAATTTTCACCAAATTTGATGTTTGCCCATTTAGTATTATTTCCGAATTTCGGTTTTAATTTCATGAAAATCGGCTGACTATATCCTATAGCTTCCATAGGAACAATCAGGAAAATAAAAGAAAAAACCATAACTTTGTCAGTTTTCAACATATTTTCACCAAATTTGATATTTAGCCATATTTTATTATTCCTGAATTTTGATTTTAATTTCATGAAAATCGGCTGACTATATCCTATAATGGAGATCCTTGTGGGATTCCATTTTCTAATGGCAGGGGATGGGATTGTATATTTTGGATCTGAACACAAATTTTCCTATTGGTCAAGAAATCCACTATGTAGCTTATCATTTTGTGCCCTAACTCCCAGTTTACAAGTTCGTCTATTATTGTGTAGATCCCAATTTTGTCAAAGGCTTTAGAGAAGTCGAGTGATATTAATGATAGGGTTGTGGTAGTCAGGTAGTCTAGCGATGCTAAAGTATCTGATACCGACTTTCCCTTCCTGAAGCCCATTTGACGACTATCGCCACCATAGTCTTTTGGAAATTATTTTATCCATGACTTTGGATAAGCAGCTATTTAAGGATATCGGTCGATAGGAGGCTATTGTTGTTTTGTCTGAGTCGGGTTTTAAGATGGGTATTATTGTGCTAACTTTAAATTGTTGTGGGATATGTGAGTGTAGGATACTGTTGTAAAGTTTAAGAAGTCTTTGCATGACTGGATCTGGTAAGTTTTTTATAATTTGGTAGCTGATGCTGTCTCTGCCTGGTGTTTTTCCTTTAAGTTGGCTAATGGCGCTTTTCAGCTCAATCATGGAAATATCACATTCTAATGGTTGGGTGAGGGAGGATGTTTCGTGAGTAAAATTATAGTTTAGGTTTTCTTTATGGAATCTGAAAGTGGGATGAAAATTACTATTTAGGGAGGCGTTTGACCAGTGTTCGCATAGCGCTTTTGAGATATCTTGTTATTAGTTGTATTAATATTTTGGCACATGGTCTGCCAGGCTGTTTTTTTCTGTTCTTTAGGATTTTCTTGTAATGTGAATTTCTTATTTGGTGGTATGTAGCTTGAAATTATAGTAAATTTGATTTTTGAGTTAACAGTTACGGCTATTGAGTCAAAGCTAATGTTACCAACTTGGGCTTCTTGTTGTTGCAATGAATTGTGGAGCAAAAGAGCTACTCCACCATAGGGATTATTAGAATTATTTGTGTTATATATAGTAAAGTTGATTGGGATGAGGATATTGTTGGTTGAGTGCATGTGGGTATCTTGAAGGGAGATTATTTTGGGGTTTTTGTTTTTGATGAGAATTTGTAAATAATTATAATTATTGAGGTATTCATTAATATTGAGTTGTAATATTTTTAGCATAGGGATAAAGATTTTAACTTAATACTATATTAATTGGATTATTAATTAGTTTATAAATATTAGAGATCTAATTCTTCATCGGTACTCATGAATTCAAATGTCTTCTTTTTTTTCTTTTTTTCTCAGATTTCGCTTTTGGGTTGCCTTTTTCTTTTGATTTTAATGGAATACCTACACTGATAGAAAAAAAAGATTTAAGAGGTGATTCGAGACTATTTGGTGGGGCTTTGATATTGCTGTCCGGAGATTTTCGCCAAACGCTTCCCGTTATCCCGAAATCTACGGCTGCCGATGAAGTTAATGCATGCCTAAAATCGTCCTCTTTGTGGCGATATGTAAACAAGTTTAAATTGACCAGGAACATGAGAGTCGCATTGCAGAATGCTCCATCTTTTTTTTTCTTTTTTTCTCAGATTTCGCTTTTGGGTTGCCTTTTTCTTTTGATTTTAATGGAATACCTACACTGATAGAAAAAAAAGATTTAAGAGGTGATTCGAGACTATTTGGTGGGGCTTTGATATTGCTGTCCGGAGATTTTCGCCAAACGCTTCCCGTTATCCCGAAATCTACGGCTGCCGATGAAGTTAATGCATGCCTAAAATCGTCCTCTTTGTGGCGATATGTAAACAAGTTTAAATTGACCAGGAACATGAGAGTCGCATTGCAGAATGCTCCATCCGCTGCTGAATTCTCGAGACATCTGCTGGCGCTCGGAAATGGTGAAATTCCTGTTGATGTTTCGACTGGACTAATATCGTTCCCAACAAATTTTTGCGAGTTTACATCATCGAAAGAGGAACTCATCACAAAAGTGTTTCCAGACATTGCAGAAAATTATAAAAATATCGACTGGATTAGTGAGCGGGCAATACTAGCACCGAAGAATAAGGACGTAGATAGTTTGAATTTCTTTATTCAAAGTCAAATCGCTGGAGAACTTCATTCATACAGATCCGTTGACAGCGTGACCAACGAGGATGAAGCGACCAACTATCCGATAGAATTTTTGAACTCACTGGATGTGCCAGGAACTCCACCGCATAATGTGCAACTGAAGGTGGGATCAGTTATTATAATGCTGCGGAATCTAAATCATCCGAGATTATGCAACGGTACGCGGTTGTCCGTTAAGAAACTAATGAACAACGTGATTCAAGCGACTATAATCAAGGGCAAGTTTAAAGGAGAGGAAGTTCTTATTCCACGAATTCCGATTATTCCAACAGATCTTCCATTCCAATTCAAGAGGATTCAGTTCCCAGTTCGATTGGCATTTGCGATGACAATCAATAAATCGCAAGGCCAATCGTTGGAAGTTTGCGGGATAAATCTGGAATATCAATGTTTTTCGCATGGACAGTTATACGTAGCCTGTTCACGTGTGGGAAAGCCGTCATCATTATATATTTTTGCACCAGATAACAAAACAAAAAATATTGTTTATCAGATCGCTCTCCACTGATTTCGAGTCAAAAAAAAATTTAACAACAAATTTGAATAACCAGTGTTCTATTATTACTATGGGGTTATCTGAAGTCGTGAAATTGGGCCGAGACAAAGTTCGCAAGGTCCGCTACAAAAAAATTTAACCATGACAAAAAACATCAATTAGGGGCGAGACAAGGTTCGCCGGGTCCGCTAGTATTGTTTAAAATTAAGAGCGTGTTAAAAACTTCATCGCGTTATATTTCGTATATAGAAAATTGTAGTGTCTCTGTGTCTTTGTCAAATACTGGAGTGTGCACTCGAGTCTTGACCACAATCATAACCATGCTCCTCCAGAAGCATTAATAAATGAACTAGAACTAGACTAGACTGAAAAAAATTTGTCTTTTAAGATTTTGTACATTCTTAATGTTTATTCTTAATATAAGTACGGAAATTCTATAAATAAGTTTTTTTATGGTTTATTCAAGCCCAAAAGAACCTAGATTAAAGATTTTTCACATTCTTAAAAAAAAAAGCTTAAAAGAATAGAAAATATTCTCAAAACAATACGAAATATTCGTAAAACAATACCAAAAAAAGATTAATATCAAGAAAAAAATGTCTTAAATTAAGTTTTTTGCATTCTTAGTTTTACAGAGGGATTACAGAGGGAGTACAGAGGGAGTACATATGTACACATCGGCGTCCTATTCCAGGTTAGCTACTTGGCGCGTTGTGTAAGCGCCTGGTCTGAGAGACACAGAGTCCCAGGTTCGAACCCCACCCAGTCCAGCAAAAAATATGGAGATAAAAATTAAAATAAATTCAATTGAAAATATATAAATAAAAAACAAAAATGCTTTAAAAAAATGTTGTTTTTTTTTTTTTGAATTGGTAATGTTTTAAGATTTTTATACCATGTACCAAAGGTACAAAGGTATTATAGTTTTGTGCGAGTGCGATTTTCTGTAACAGGCAGAAGGAGGCGTGGCAGACCCCCAAAAGTTACCTAAATATTGGTCAGGACCACTAAAGGAGTCGATATAGCCATGTCCGTCTGTCCGTCCGTCCGTCCGTCCGTCTGTCCGTCTGTCCGTCTGTCCGTCTGTCCGTCTGTCTGTATGAACGCCCAGATCTCAGAGACTATAAGAGCTAGAGACATCAAACTTGGGATTTAGACTTCTTATATCTGCACGCAGATCAAGTTTGTTTTAAATTTTTGCTGCTCCCCTTTTTGGAGGAGCTATTTGAAAAAAACGTATATCTCCGAAATTTATAAAGTTATGTAAACCATATTAAAAAGCTTAATGCATTTTATCAAAATACACAGACTGTCCAAATTTTATTGCGATCGTGCCTTAAATAGCGGAGATATAGGCTTTTTACTTTATACACATTACGTGTACAAGAGGCAGCCCAGGCAGAGGGCTCCAAATAAATCAAAACGTTCATTAAACATTTTACGTATGTTCATATTACTATGAAAATAGGATTACTCATTTTGAATTGGTTGGTGGCGCAGCTGGCTAAGCTGAAGTCTTTTTCAAATGTTAGTTGTCACGGGTTCGAATCCCGTCGGCGACGAGTGAAATCTTTTTTATTTTTAGCAATTTTTTTTTTTTTTTTCCAGTACATTAAAATAATTACAGTATTTAATACTAAAAAATAAAAAAATGCAAGCAAAGAACTATACTTAATGTTTTGAAAATGAAAAAATTCCTTATGCCTGCGGTTGATTCGAACCCAGGCCAATTGCTTACAAAAATGTATGTGTAGCTTTACCCACTGAGCTATCGACTTTGCTCTTGAATGGGAAGACATTTGCATTATATGTAAATTTGTCTCAGTTTTTTATTCTTATTCTCTTTCTTTTATATAATTTTGGGACGCGCCTTGTAATGGTACATGGTATTCTACTGTCGGGACACCCGACTGTATGTCCATCTTGTTTTTTGTGTTTTTGTGTTGTTTTGATGTTGATGCCGTGGTGTCCATGAGTTCTTCCAAAGAGTCTTCGTAGCTGATGATTTGGCTTGTGGTGTGGTTCTGTGTTGCAGGTGTTATAATTGGCGGTTTAGTTGTGTGTGTTGGTGTTTCCGTAGTGGGTGGCTTGGGTCGTGGAAGGGCAGCTTTCAGAGAGTAAGGCGTTGGTTGATGGATGTGGCGAGTGTTGTAGATGAAGCGGGCTGTCTTGTGATCGACTTTTTGAATCGTTTTTATGGCAGTTAATTCTTTTTGTTTGATGAAGGCAGGGCAGGTTTTGTCCATGGCGTTGTGATGTTTGATTTCATCGTCTTCATATTTGCA
This sequence comes from Drosophila anomelani, assembly GCA_035045905.1. Classification (NCBI taxonomy): domain Eukaryota; kingdom Metazoa; phylum Arthropoda; class Insecta; order Diptera; family Drosophilidae; genus Drosophila; species Drosophila anomelani. Next base: position 77,095 of record JAWNOO010000170.1, read on the forward strand.
GTTGATGCAGGTCTGAGTATTGGTGTTTTTTTCGTTCTCAGTTGTGTGTTGTTTTTCCGAGCAGTTGGCGCATATTTTTCCGGTTTTACAGAAGGCAGTGGGGTGTCCAAATCTGAGGCAGTTGTAACATCTCATTGGTGCTGGGATGTATGGTCGTATATTGACGATTTCGTAACCTATCCACAGTTTTTCTGGTAGTGTAATAGTTCCAAAGGTAAGTATGATTAAGCCGGTTTCTGAGGCTTCATTGTTATTTTTTTTTAGGATTTTACGGACTTGAATTACGTTTTGTGGTTTTAGTTCTTCCAAGATTTCGCTTTCATCAATATTACGTAAGTCATTGGAGTAGATCACTCCTTTAGAGCTATTGAGATCTTTGTGTTCTTCGACACTGACTGGAAAGTCGTGAAAAGTTTTTAGTTTAAGTAATTTCTCGGCTTGTAGAGTGTTTATTGTTTTAATGAGGAGGGTTTCGGCTTTTGTTCTTTTGCATATTTCGACTGCTCCGTTGCAGGTGAAGTCGACAACTTTTTTAATGAGGAATAGGGAAATGTTTTCAAAGGTTTTATTGTCATTTCTAGTAATTATAATGTATTTTGGTTCGCTTTTTATTATGTTGTTCGTTGTCCGGTGTAGGTTAGGTGGTCGCGACATCGTGGTATAATTGGGCTCGGGGCCCCCGAAAAGTTTGTTTGCTTTGCTTATTGTTATACCCTTGCAGGGTATATTAGTTTCAGTCAAAAGTTTGCAACGCAGTGAAGGAGGCATCTCCGACCCTATAAAGTATATATATTCTTGATCAGGATCAACAGCCGAGTCGATCTAGACATGTCCGTCTGTCCGTCTGTCCGTCTGTCCGTTTCTACGCAAGCTAGTCCCTCAGTTTTAAAGCTATCTGAATGAAACTTTGCAGTTAGGCTTCTATATACTCTCACTCGTACATATGTCGGAACGGGCCGGATCGGACGACTATATCATATAGCTGCCATAGGAACAATCGGAAAAATCTACGAAAAAAATTATAACTTTGTCAGTTTTCAACATATTTTCACCAAATTTGATATTTAGCCATATTTTAGTATTTCTGAATTTTGATTTTAATTTCATGAAAATCGGCTAACTATATCCTATAGCTTCCATAGGAACAATCAGGAAAATAAAAAAAGCCATAGCTTAGCCGTGTTTCAAACCATAGCCATCAAATTTGAGATTTGGCAACAAATTATTATTTCAGAATTTCGTTTTTAATTTTTTGTTTAAACTCTGCAAGGGTATACAAACTTCGGTGAGCCGAAGTTAGCTTCCTTTCTTGTTTTATGTTTTTTTGTTGTTGTTGCTTGTGTGTCCATACGAAGTAGTCGCGGATCAATTGATCGATCTAAATATAGATTGCTAGCTGATAAGCCATTGATTGGAGATTGATTCGGTCGCACGTCTTTACTCTTTGAAGCTTGGAGTGAAACTGTCATCTCGAATAACTTCGAGGAATTGGTTGAATCGGCCATGCTTAGGCAGCCAACGTCGAGTTGAAGGATTCCAATGAACTTGTTGTTCGCAAATTCTGTGCAAAAACCGATAAAACTTCAGGTGTGGTCTATAAAATAAAAAAAAAATAAAAAATTATAATAGAAAGATTATTAGTAAAATTTGTAGTCTTACTTTTATTATCCACTGTTTTTCAAAATATTTTAAAAACTGTTTCAGAGTGTCGTGCTTCTGTTTTGGCAACTCCAACAATTGATCCTTCAAAACAAGGAACATTTATTTAATCTGATGCGGCTGAATTAATGGCAAGCTAAGAAACATCCGGTACCATTTGTAGCAGCTCATTTCATTTTTAAGAATTGCTCCAAACTTAGCAATCTTCAAACTGTTGCGCCTCAAAGCTTGACAATAATGAAACCAGTAGCCATTTAACGTGGCCGCTGGGAAAATATTTGATAATTCTTTTCTCAGAGCTATCTCGTAATCAGTTGTAAAGCTTTTTGGTTGAAACTTAAAAAAGTTTGAGTTAATAAATGAAAACAGGTGCTCGTAGGCTTCTCTTGACTTCTTCGTCATCAAAATTTAGATAAATGGAAATGTCTGCAATCGGGAAAGATTGTAATGTACATATATCACAAATTGTATAAATATATATACGTACATGCTTCCTAAATTGGTAATGAACAATTAATAGTTGATTAAAGCCAGAGGAAGGGACCGTATCAAATGTTCCGTCAATGAAGAAGTGGCGTGCTCCTTTTTCCAATAAGCTCCACAATAGATGGTGATAAGAAAATGGAGTAAGCGAATTTTTCTTCTAATACTCTGCACTTGTAAAAGGCTTGCTGGTTTTCTTTTTTGAAACTCCGTATCCTTGCACAAACTCTTCATCTTCAAATAGCAATTTGGTTTCATTTGGTGTATTTTGATTTTTCATGGTGACTTCACTCCGGATACTAAACAATTGCCTCCTTATTTTCGGATAAGAAACTGACGGTAAATCATCTCCAGTTTTTTGACACTCTTCATAAAAGATGTCACGAACTCCTTTTCTTTTAAAAATTTTTTTTACATTCTTATTTTACTTTATTAATTGCACTGATATAAATAATCAAGAATTTTGGTTATAAATTGAGAATTTTCGGTAATGATTGTAGCGTTAGAATTTTTTGATCTTGTTTTGAGATTATTGTTCATTATATCAATAATTTTTCCATTCTAAATTCAAGACTTTTTAAATCTTATTTAAAACGGTAAAAGAGTTAAAAATAAGAATATTAAATGTTTGAATTGTGAAAAAAATCTTAAAGCATTACCAATTAAAAAAAAAAAAAAAACATTTTAGTAATGCATTTTTTTTTATTTTTTTATTTATATATTTTTAATTGAATTTGTTTTAATTTTTATCTCTATATTTTTTTGCTGGACTGGGTGGGGTTCGAACCTGGGACTCTGTGTCTCTCAGACCAGGCGCTTACACAACGCGCCACGTAGCCAACTTGGAATATGACTCCGATATGAACATATGTACTCCCTCTGTAATCCCTCTGTAATCCCTCTGTAAAACTAAGAATGCAAAAATCTTAATTTAAGACATTTTTTTCTTGATAATAATCTTTTTTTGGTATTGTTTTACGAATATTTCTTATTGTTTTGAGAATATTTTCTATTCTTTTAAGCTTTTTTTTAAGAATGTGAAAAATCTTAAATCTAGGTTCTTTTGGGCTTGAATAAACCATAAAAAAAAACTTATTTATAGAATTTTCGTACTTATATTAAGAATTAACTTTAAAAATGCACAAAATCTTAAAAGACAACTTTTTTTCAGTCTAGTCTAGTTCTAGTTCATTTATTAATGCTTCTGGAGGAGCATGGTTATGATTGTGGTCAAGACTCGAGTGCACACTCCAGTATTTGACAAAGACACAGAGACACTACAATTTTCTATATACGAAATATAACGCGATGAAGTTTTTAACACGCTCTTAATTTTAAACAATACTAGCGGACCCGGCGAACCTTGTCTCGCCCCTAATTGATGTTTTTTGTCATGGTTAAATTTTTTTGTAGCGGACCTTGCGAACTTTGTCTCGGCCCAATTTCACGACTTCAGATAACCCCATAGTAATAATAGAACACTGGTTATTCAAATTTGTTGTTAAATTTTTTTTTGACTCGAAATCAGTGGAGAGCGATCTGATAAACAATATTTTTTGTTTTGTTATCTGGTGCAAAAATATATAATGATGACGGCTTTCCCACACGTGAACAGGCTACGTATAACTGTCCATGCGAAAAACATTGATATTCCAGATTTATCCCGCAAACTTCCAACGATTGGCCTTGCGATTTATTGATTGTCATCGCAAATGCCAATCGAACTGGGAACTGAATCCTCTTGAATTGGAATGGAAGATCTGTTGGAATAATCGGAATTCGTGGAATAAGAACTTCCTCTTCTTTAAACTTGCCCTTGATTATAGTCGCTTGAATCACGTTGTTCATTAGTTTCTTAACGGACAACCGCGTACCGTTGCATAATCTCGGATGATTTAGATTCCGCAGCATTATAATAACTGATCCCACCTTCAGTTGCACATTATGCGGTGGAGTTCCTGGCACATCCAGTGAGTTCAAAAATTCTATCGGATAGTTGGTCGCTTCATCCTCGTTGGTCACGCTGTCAACGGATCTGTATGAATGAAGTTCTCCAGCGATTTGACTTTGAATAAAGAAATTCAAACTATCTACGTCCTTATTCTTCGGTGCTAGTATTGCCCGCTCACTAATCCAGTCGATATTTTTATAATTTTCTGCAATGTCTGGAAACACTTTTGTGATGAGTTCCTCTTTCGATGATGTAAACTCGCAAAAATTTGTTGGGAACGATATTAGTCCAGTCGAAACATCAACAGGAATTTCACCATTTCCGAGCGCCAGCAGATGTCTCGAGAATTCAGCAGCGGATGGAGCATTCTGCAATGCGACTCTCATGTTCCTGGTCAATTTAAACTTGTTTACATATCGCCACAAAGAGGACGATTTTAGGCATGCATTAACTTCATCGGCTGCCGTAGATTTCGGGATAACGGGAAGCGTTTGGCGAAAATCTCCGGACAGCAATATCAAAGCCCCACCAAATAGTCTCGAATCACCTCTTAAATCCTTTATCATTCATCCCAAATGATGATTTTGCATTCTCGCATCAATTTTGCTGTCGCTGAATTCTTGCTCATCGTGCACGTTGGCTGGTCAACCGTCAGAAGATTCATGGGTATCTTCAAAGCGGAATGTGCAGTTCGACCGCCTTCCAACAATGTAGTAGCAATGCCAGATGATGCAACAGCCAACGCAATTTGAGATCTTGACCGAATCGTTGCCAGAATCAACGAAATGACGAATGTCTTGCCTGTCCCACCAGGAGCATCGATAAAGTATAAGCCTCCCGTTTCATCGTCAACAACCTTCATTATCGAATCGTACAATTTCTTCTGCTCGGCATTCAAAAGCGGCACATTTGTTCGAACTCTTTCGGCCAGGTTATCCTGATTGTAGTGTTGCTCCCGTAGAAATTCCCGATTGAATGTATCGTGCACTGAACGATTTGGCGCTGGCATTCCCAATGTCGATAGTAGACTGCCGCACATGAGCATGCATATGTCTTCGATCCGTACTAATGCTTCGTTGTACATATCTTCGTTAATGCCAATATTGAAATTAGAACTTGTCCTTCGTACTCTGTTCAAAATATCGTCCACCATTTGGTCCTTGTATTTTTCCCACAATGCGGTCGGGTTCGACTGATGACACGTAGCTATGATTATTGCGAATAATGTATGGATTTGATTCATTGACGCAGATACAGTGGCATCGGCGAGCGTTGAGTCCCAATGAGTATCGTTTTCAAGCAAGTTCAAACGTTGGCAAGCCTCCCGAAAAGTGGCGCACAGCACACCATCCACAGTACGCAGCGAGTCGAAGGATGTAGGACCTCTAATGTTCACCAAAAGCAAGCGAAGATAGAAGCATTCATCTTGACTTGGATGAACTGTGTATATTCGTCCGAGCGCATCAGTCGAATAGACATCAGCGAAGCCAGCAACAGTATCACCTCTTTTCCGGCGTTGAAACTTCTTCGATGCAGCGTTCCATGTATAATAGCGTGGCATCTCAGAATATAGTAAAGTCCTTGCGAACGGATCGCTTTCGCATGTCGAAAAGAAATTTGTCAACGTTGTCGCTGGTGGCCGTTCTGCTCTTTGCGCTGCGTTCGCGTCCGTAAAGTAGACACGCTGGCCGTTCTCTAAGTGAATAGATAAGTGCACGACAGTCGGGTGACGTTCATGAATCGGAAATGAAAATATCCTCCAAATGGCCTCGTTACAACTAACGTAGCGTCCAAGTTGAAATTTCATCACCTCGTCGTTTGCATTCGGATTAGCAATGCCAAACACCGCCATGTCGCTCCCTTTGTTCAAATATTTGCAAACGTATTTGATGGATTTGATAGAGTTGCAGTACTCAACATTGCAATGCGTTGAGAATGTTTTCGACAAAAGCGGGCAATATGGAACGATCCAGCGGTTATCCACGATTACTGTTACGTTTGTTTCGTTACGTTTCACCATTAATTCAATCCATTTGCCGTTATCATCTGGAGAACGACGCCTATACAATGGATATCCATCGTTTCCACTGATGGTTTCAGCCGTCAACGGACGGGGAAATCGTTTTGTGCATTTTCCGTTTTCCATGCATATTGATTCTGGGTTGTGGACTCCGCAAGGGCCATGGATCATGGTCGTTGTCACAATGGAATACAGCTCGGGATCAGTTTGTATATCTGGTATTTCGGCTGGAATAATCGAATCAATATGATCTGGTCGGATCTTGTCGAACATCCAGAGCAGAATGTGCGCATGTGGTAAGCCACGCTTCTGCCACTCAACCGAGTACATCCAACAACGAACTGCGCCAAAAACCTTCTGCTTTACAATATAATCCATAAGCACTGTGATCTTTTGCTTGAATACTCGTGCAGTGATGTCAGGTCGATCGCTTGATGTTTGTCCTGGAAGCAATAGATTGATAATTTCGGGCCATTTTGGATTGCACGTGAACGTTATGAATAAATCCGGGCGCCCGTAATTTCGGACATACGTCATCGCATCTTGTGCATACTCATGCATATGGCGCGGGCTTCCAACATAAGTAGCTGGGAGAATGGTCAAACAACCGATGTTGGCCGCGTGTCCTTCAGTAGCGATTGCGTCACGCAAGTGGATGTACTCGTCTGAGCGCAACTTCGACTGATTAAAACGAATAAAATTTAGACGTTTCGTTTCTACTTTGACGTACATGTCGGCACAGTACTGTTGAAACAAACGGCGGTATCTTAACAGATGATTGTCAACATCTTGTCGAATCATCAATCGATACGCATAAAAATTCATAGAGCTAACCTTCTTATTCGTTTCTTCTCCTAAAATTTTAATTCAAACTTAGTTGTAGAATCAAAAAGAAGTGATGTAAGAAATGTATACAAACCTGTCATTGGATTGACCATCTTTATGTTGAAGTGATACCCATCTTCTCCACGACAGAACATTAACGGGTATTGAAGAGCATCATATGACCGATGAGTCTCATAAACTCTCTGCAATTGGCCATCATACCGACGCTTAAGAACAATATCGCGTGATTCCACATTCTCACCAACAATCACCACTGCGACTTCATTGATAGTGGGAGCATTAAATTGTCTTGCATGGCTACCAGTGGGTCTTTTGTCAGCGCTGATAATGATTTTATGTTCGTCATTATGCATTTTATCCAATGCGGTTTTGAACAACCTGACCAATTCATTATGCTCATGGAGAAGATTTTGCAATTGTTCTATAATTTCACGTTTAGTTGCAGTGTAAATTGCACAGCGGTGATTTAGTTCAACTACCGAATCACCAATGAAATAGATCTGAAGGAATTTATGATCTTTGTTTTGTGGTGGTAACAAAGCGCCCGCTCGGTGGTGAATTTGCCCATAAATCTGAATATTGGGATGCAATTTAAAAAAAAATTGGAGTTGTTCATTTTGATAATAGACAGACGCCATTACCTTATAACTTGGATTGTAGCCTGGTTGATGAACAACCTCGGCTCCAAATGACGTCATTTGAAAGCATCCGTTATATTTTTGTGCAAGCTTTAGGAAACTGTTTGATTGGGCTGAATTTCCATAAAGTAGCGAATACAATGGCTCTGGTGGATGAGCCAAAACGGGCAATTTAATTTTACCACCTGCACAGCATAAGCCGGGGGTTTCCAATCGAAACTTCAGTGCATTACAATGCTGACATACCACAGACAATGAACCAATAACAACGCAGCTATGATCCTTGTAGGGTGTTTCAGAATTGTATGCGAATGCAGCGCGATTCAAGTTTTCATTTGCGGTTCGACTTCTTCTATTATTTTGTCGGGCTTGAGGTGGGTTTTGTGCAGCGCGATGCTGTGCCATTCGAGCACGTGCCGATGCATTCAAAACTCCACTTTCCTCTTGCGTCCGACTATTACGGAAATTCCGACTACTTATTGCATTGCGCGAACGCCGTCCAAGTCTTGATCGTCTAACAGCAGGCATTATTTTGCTGACTGTAGGTATAGAACATATAAATAATACGTATAACCATCACTCCGAAGTGACAAAATTACTTATCTGATGCGCAATTTTATTTCATGAAATTTTCTGTCTTGCAATGCTCAACTTTAAAATTCGACTTAAATTAAACATATATGTACACTATACTATGAATAACACCACATCGCCTTCTATTGTTCAATAACAGTTTTACATCAACTGTGTATAACTCTTGAGCCTCTAGCGACTTTTCCAGAAGGTTTTACCTTCTTATTTTCTTATGTATTTGCCTTATTCTGGCAATTACAAACAACTGGAAAAAATTTGATCCAAATCGGTCCAGCCGTTCTCTTGTGATGATAATGCGAACATTTTTGCCACCATTTATATATATATAGATTGTATTGTCAGAAGCAACAATTTTAAATTTTTCGAAAGCCGGCCACAATTGCATATTTATAAGCTTCCATTTCGCGTGCATGTCGTTGTAAGGTCACTGACAAACTAACTTACAAGATCAATGTGCCGAAACATTGAGCAAGGCTTTAGGAATAAACGGTAGTTTTCTTATCTCAATATCTCATCTCATTGAATTTGAGGGTCTTATGTCACTTTTAAAGTTATCGTACTTCAAAAAGTGGCATTACAGCCGTGGGCGTTAAGGCACTTTTTTTTTAACGCCTGCGGGCGTTATGACACGCCCCCGATATGACCACTAGAAGTATTTTTGGCCGCGTCTCCATACAAGCCCGACCACTGTGCAGTGCACTACGGGGTTTCCGTCCACTTTTTGTGGCGTTTAGTCATTTTTTAAAAGTTTGTTCATTTAAAAAAAAAAAATTGGGAATGTATTAACAGAACATCAAACTGTTATGCCTCATACTCAAAATGTTAATAGTTAACAGCATAAGTTAGCATAACAGCTGTTGTATCCCAAAGCGCAAGCGCTAACGTTGCAATTTTCAATGCGTGATTTGGGAAATTCAATAAGTCGCTTAAAACACCATTTAAATGAAAACTAACTAATGGACGCTACTTTTCCATGTTTTTACTACATGTATTAATTCTTCAAATTGTGAGTGTCTATACTAACATTTTGTCATTTTAAAAATGCTCCTTAAGCTGAATTTTGAGAAACAAATTTCATAGATAGAGTTTTAAAATAGAAATTTGCATTAGTTTTCAATGCGTCCAAGTGTATGTTGTAGCGTTGTCAATTCTGAGCAAAAGGCAGTTTGTCTTATTGTGCACTTTTCCTCACTATTGGTGCAATTTTAATAACCTTAGATAACCTCAATGTTTCCAATGCCGATTTGGTTGGTATTTGGAGTAGCAAAAATGGCCGGCTTGAGCAAGAAAAGGCAGTACATTTTTTTTTTTAAATAGAAAACGAAGGAAATTAATAATTAAAATAATACTTCAAATAAAGTATTAGTTTTCACCTTTTGAGTATGATGAAATTGGTTCTTTTTTGATTTAGCGGCATGGTTATGGAAAAACACTGCAATTTGGCATTTTAGTCTGATAGTTCCTAGGGAAAGCGTTATCCGATTTAACTTAAAATTGCTGTATAGTATGTGACAGTCTCCGCCGCAGTTTCCCCAGATAGCTCGGGGACGGCCAGAGTCCGCCTAGTAAAGTTAGTCCGAGTGGTAGCTCTAAGAGAAGTTGTCCGTTTCCCAATGAGATAAGTGAAGAGAATTCAGTTGACTTAAGTAGGTTGGATCGTTTATTCAGGGATTCTATGACAGAGTTCAGATACGTAATACCGGAGCTCGGAAGCGCTGCTTCGTGGGGTCGCACAGTGTAAGATTTTGCCAATATAGGGCGCCTTAATTAAATAACTTTCGTATTTTTTGAGATATAAACTTGAAATTTGAAATGAACATTCTACAAAGTTCAAAGAATTGGATAGATATAAAAAAATGGGCGTAACATTTTCGTGGGCGCCAAAATTAAAAAAAAAATGCATTCCAAAACATACAAATTAAAAAAATATATATTTTCATATTTTTTCGAGAATTTTAAATAATTTCATATTTTTTGTTGTAATGTTTTTAACATTAAAAAAGTATTATATTTTTTAATTTGGAGGCAATTTTTTTTTATTTTGTGTGAAATTTGTGTGTTTGGATATAGGCTCATGTTTTTAGCTATAACGTCAAGATTATAAGTCAAAGCATTAAAACTAGGGCTTATATTGAACATAATTGACTGAGAAAGAAAAAAACTTACGTTTAAATTTTTAGAATTTTTTTTTAAATAAAAAATAGAAATAATGCCATTTTATAAAGAAACACAGACACAGCGACAGCCTCTGATGCATGCATGAATAAAAGCTCGTGGTTGAGGTAGAACTTTTACTCCTTTATTAATGAAACTTAACAATATTTATAGGTACAAAAGTGCTTATACTAACAGAAATAACGTATACAAAATAGTGTGCGGTTACGGTGAATGTGTGTCAGTGTTAGGAACTGAGACCATTGCCCCAGTTCATTTCCTCGTCTCAGCCGACCATGCATATTCGCTTGACCTGGTGATACTTTATTTACGATAAATGCATGTCGCTGCGACTGACGAATTATTACATTATGTGTGTCGTGTCTTAAATATCATACCTATGACTACATACTGCTGCGACTGAACACTCTCCCGGCCGTTGAACAAGTGTTCAACCTTCGCTAAGGTCGAACGCGAAACTTCGTGGGGTAGGTTCTGGTGGTAGCTGTTCCGTGTTCTGCTTAATTTCAGGAGCCCGGCGTGCTGGTGTCCATTTGCAGACCCTTCGTCTGAAAACCCATGCAATGCCCAATAGTATTGACATCGCTAAGGCCATATAAGCGACTACTTGATGATGCTGAGTCGTGTTGGTCTGATCTTTCCAAGTGGTCTCCTTTAATTTGTCCAACTGGTGTTGCAAAGTGCCCAGCTTCTCCAAGTTGACTTCCTTGGCTGCCGTTCCTTGACGTGGCTCAGGTGGGTTCTTACGGTCAATCCTTGTGATATTGCCAAAACGAATATATGTAGCCTTCGTTTCGCTGACTATGGTGCTGAATGTGCTCACGCTAATTTTTGAGTTGCGTGCAGTGCAGCCTGGGGCCAGTGACAATAAGCCTGTTCCGTTAGATGCAATAAGCCTGTTCCGTTAAGGTGCACTGTGAACGATGTTCCTTTGCACACTGCTTGAAGTTCGACGTGCCTGCGTGTGGCAAACATCCATCTGTTTTGCTGATGCCTTGCTGACCACCACAGCTCGGCCCTCGACTGGGAGACCTCGCAGATAGTTTCCGTCTTATTGTTAAACAACTGGAATTCACACCGGTTTTCCACGCTGAATGTGGCTTGATGGTTGATGCAGATGTGTTCGTCGTGTGGCAGCTCTAGACACTGCTTGAATTCATCCTTGGTCAATCCCATGAACTGATCTCTATGGGCATTGACGGCTATGATTTCGGTTTGTAGCCTGAATTGCTGCCAGCTTCCAGCCCTCCATGTTGGGATCGCCATAATACTGAACACTTCCTGTTGTGTTACAGAAACCAGTGGCAGCGATATCTTAAAGATGACGTTGCTGCTCGTTGTGGTGCCTTCGGCATGCATAATTTTATAAAGCTGGATAACATTAGCCGATGCTACTGGAAGCAGTTGATCCGGTGGGATATGTTCCCGAATCTGATCCAGTTGCTCCCTCAGTTGCTTGGGAGACACTAGTATTGGACTGATGGTTCGATGGCGCACGTCAGTGAGCACATTAGCTATCTCACTTTGCAACCGCTGCAACCCGGTTGTCACCAGCGTTAGTTGCGTTGTCAGACTCATAAACGCTTGTTGTAGGTGGTCGCCTTGGTACTTTCCTCTTTCCAGATTGATTGTACCTATCTGGCTCTCTAGTGTTCTGATCCGATCGTTAGTGGCTGAACTGCTCGTCCTGACTATGTTTATTGTTGAATCCAAGATTGACGTCTGATTTGTTAAGAGCATCATTAACACGTCGTCATTGGACTTGACCTCCTTGATCACCTTGGACATGTCATCGGCGTACCTTGAGTCCAGAACGCCAAATAGTGAATTCGCTACGTTTGAAAAATCCAAATACACCAAATGAAACCAAATTGCTGTTTGAAGATGAAGAGTTTGTGCAAGGATACGGAGTTTCAAAAAAGAAAACCAGCAAGCCTTTTACAAGTGCAGAGTATTAGAAGAAAAATTCGCTTACTCCATTTTCTTATCACCATCTATTGTGGAGCTTATTGGAAAAAGGAGCACGCCACTTCTTCATTGACGGAACATTTGATACGGTCCCTTCCTCTGGCTTTAATCAACTATTAATTGTTCATTACCAATTTAGGAAGCATGTACGTATATATATTTATACAATTTGTGATATATGTACATTACAATCTTTCCCGATTGCAGACATTTCCATTTATCTAAATTTTGATGACGAAGAAGTCAAGAGAAGCCTACGAGCACCTGTTTTTATTTATTAACTCAAACTTTTTTAAGTTTCAACCAAAAAGCTTTACAACTGATTACGAGATAGCTCTGAGAAAGGAATTATCAAATATTTTCCCAGCGGCCACGTTAAATGGCTACTGGTTTCATTATTGTCAAGCTTTGAGGCGCAACAGTTTGAAGATTGCTAAGTTTGGAGCAATTCTTAAAAATGAAATGAGCTGCTACAAATGGTACCGGATGTTTCTTAGCTTGCCATTAATTCAGCCGCATCAGATTAAATAAATGTTCCTTGTTTTGAAGGATCAATTGTTGGAGTTGCCAAAACAGAAGCACGACTCTCTGAAACAGTTTTTAAAATATTTTGAAAAACAGTGGATAATAAAAGTAAGACTACAAATTTTACTAATAATCTTTCTATTATAATTTTATATTTTTTTTTTTATTTTATAGACCACACCTGAAGTTTTATCGGTTTTTGCACAGAATTTGCGAACAACAAGTTCATTGGAATCCTTCAACTCGACGTTGGCTGCCTAAGCATGGCCGATTCAACCAATTCCTCGAAGTTATTCGAGATGACAGTTTCACTCCAAGCTTCAAAGAGTAAAGACGTGCGACCGAATCAATCTCCAATCAATAGCTTATCAGCTAGCAATCTATATTAAGATCGATCAATTGATCCGCGACTATTTCGTATGGACACAAATGCAACAACAACAAAAAACAAGTAAGAAAACTACAGTCGAGTGAGCTCGACTGTGAGATACCCGCTACCCATACTTAAACCAGAAAAGCGTCAGGACGCCAGAAAATTTTGAACATAACGGACAAATGCAAATGCAAGTGTAATATAATCACATGCATACAAAAATACATACACATATATCTATGTGTGTAAAAACGCGTCATTATTGCATTTAAGCGGCTAATAATTATTACCATTTATTAAAATTGCTTCTCGAATATCTTATAAGATTCTTTTCCGAACACAACCAAGAACTGATAAGAATATTTAGTTGGTCTAATTGGTCAACCAAATGAGGCATGCTGCCAGCAGCCGTTTTGTGGCCATACAAAATTATTTCTTTAATAACTTCGACAATTTTTATCTGATCGCAACCAAATTTTCAGGGATCACACAGACTATAGTTTAGTTAATACGCTTTTTTATGATTTGCGGGGGCGAAAGTGGGCGTGGTAAAAATTTGAAACAAACTTGATCTGCGTGCAAGCAAAACAAATACTGTCGAAAAAAAATTAGAGCTCTATCTCTTATAGTCTCTGAGATCCAGTGTTTCATACGGACAAACGGACAAACGGACAGACAGACAGACAGACAGACAGACAGACAGACAGACAGATGTTCTTGATCAGGATCAACAGCCGAGTCGATCTAGCCATGTCCGTCTGTCCGTCTGTCCGTTTCCACGCAAACTAGTCCCTCAGTTTTAAAGCTATCTGAATGAAACTTTGCAGTTAGGCTTCTATATACTCTCATTCGTACATATGTCGGAACGGGCCGGATCGGACGACTATATCATATTGCTGCCATAGGAACAATCGGAAAAATCTACGAAATCTAGGATATAGTCAGCTATAAGATAAAGTCAGCCGATTTTCATGAAATTAAAATCAAAATTCAGAAATACTAAAATATGGCTAAATATCAAATTTGGTGAAAATATGTTGAAATCTGACAAAGATATGGTTTTTTCTTTTATTTTCCTGATTGTTCCTATGGAAGCTATAGGATATAGTCAGCCGATTTTCATGAAATTAAAACCGAAATTCGGAAATAATACTAAATGGGCAAATATCAAATTTGGTGAAAATTGGTTGAAAACTGACAAAGTTATAATTGTTTTTTGAAAATTTTTCGGATCGTTCCTCTGGCAGCTATATGATATAGTCGTCCGATCCGGCCCGTTCCGACATATGTACGAGTGAGAGTATATAGAAGCCTAACTGCAAAGTTTCATTCAGATAGCTTTAAAACTGAGGCACTAGTTTGCGTAGAAACGAACAGACGGACAGACGGACATGGCGAGATCGACTCGGCTGTTGATCCTGATCTAGAATATATATACTTTATAGGGTCGGAGGTGCTTCCTTCACTGCGTTGCAAACTTTTGACTGAAACTAATATACCCTGCAAGGGTATAACAATAAAGGAAGCTAACTACGGCTCACCGAAGTTTGTATACCTTTGCAGAGTTTAAACAAAAAATTAAAAACGAAATTCTGAAATAATAATTTGTTGCCAAATCTCAAATTTGATGGCAATGGTTTGAAACACGGCTAAGCTATGGTTTTTTTTATTTTCCTGATTGTTCCAATGGAAGCTATAGGATATAGTCAGCCGATTTTCATGAAATTAAAATCAAAATTCAGAAATACTAAAATATGGCTAAATATCAAATTTGGTGAAAATATATTGAAATCTGACAAAGTTATGGATTTTTCTTTTATTTTCCTGATTGTTCCTATGGAAGCTATAGGGCATAGTCAGCCGATTTTCATGAAATTAAAATCGAAATTCAGGAATACTAAAATACGGGTAACTATCCAATTTGGTGAAAATATGTTGAAAACTGACAAAGTTATAATTTTCCTGATTGTTCCTATGGAAGCTATATGATATAGTCAGACGATTTTCATGAAATTAAAACCGAAATTCGGAAATATTACTAAATGGGCAAATATCAAATTTGGTGAAAATTGGTTGAAAACTGACAAAGTTATAATTGTTTTTTGAAAAATTTTCGGATCGTTCCTCTGGCAGCTATATGATATAGTCGTCCGATCCGGCCAGTTCCGACATATGTACGAGTGAGAGTATATAGAAGCCTGACTGCAAAGTTTCATTCAGATAGCTTTAAAACTGAGGGACTAGTTTGCGTAGAAACGGACAGACGGACAGACGGACATGGCGAGATCGACTCGGCTGTTGATCCTGATCTAGAATGTATATACTTTATGGGGTCGGAGATGCTTCCTTCACTGCGTTGCAAGCTTTTGACTGAAACTAATATACTCTGCAAGGTTATAAAAACCATAATTTTGTCAGTTTTCAACATATTTTCACCAAATTTGATATTTAGCCATATTTTATTATTCCTGAATTTTTATTTTAATTTCATGAAAATCGGCTGACTATATCCTGTAGCTTCCATAGGAACAATCAGGAAAATAAAATAAAAAACCATAACTTTGTCAGATTTCAACATATTTTCACCAAATTTGATAGTTACCCATATTTTAGTATTCCTGAATTTTGATTTTAATTTCATGAAAATCGGCTGACTATATCCTATAGCTTCCATAGGAACAATCAGGAAAATAAAAAAACCATAGCTTAGCCGTGTTTCAAACCATTGCCATCAAATTTGAGATTTGGCAACAAATTATTATATCAGAATTTCGTTTTTAATTTTTTGTTTAAACTCTGCTAGGGTATACAAACTTCGGTGAGCCGAAGATAGCTTCCTTTCTTGTTTTTTTTGTAAGTCGCAGATCGCTTATTATACATAGTGAACTAGCAAACAAAGTCACTGGAATGCTATTTAATATTATTTCTATCTAAATTCCGAAAAATTACGTTTTCCTTCAAAAATTCAGGTACCAAATATTTATATTAAATTTTAGTTGTTATGCAACCTATACGCTGCTTGACCAAGTGTGATGCAGAAGAAGATGAAAATTCTCAAATTGCCGTAATACTAGGAGGTGACCAACGTCCTTCATGCGGAGCGAAGACTTTGCTTTTCGCCCCCAAAGTCAAACTTAGCAGTGGTCATGAAATGCCGGTTTTGGGATTTGGAACAAATAAGGCAAACATATTTATACTAAAGAAATTATAAGAACGAAGTAAGAGATTTGTTAACCTTTACAGCTAAAGGGATACCAATGCTCCACTGCAGTTCACTATGCTGTCGAGACCGGATTTCGACATTTTGATACAGCTTATTATTATGAGAATGAAAAAGAAATTGGAGAAGCTCTTCGTACACAAATCAAAATGGGGAACATCTCAAGGGAAAATATCTTTTTGACCACCAAGGTATTAAAATATTTTTTAAGAAAATGTTTTTAGTTTAATTAATTAGGACATTTGCAAAGTTATGGAATACGCACCATGATCCGAATGACGTGCGCCGTATATGTCAAAAGCAGTTGGAATTGCTTGGATTTACTTATATAGATTTATATTTAATGCACTTTCCAATTGGATATAAGCATATTGGGGATGAAATTCTAAAACCAATGCAAGATGGCAAAATTCAAACAAAGTAAGTAACTTTTCGTTCTTAGTTTATGTATACCATTACATAGGGTATCCTCAGTTCAGTGGGAGATTTGCAATAGAGAGATCATTTGTTATCATCGTATCCACCGTCTCGGAAACTTTTTAGAATACTATTTAAAAAATGTTACAATTGTTTTATTTTCGATGCAGCAACATGCATGTACATAAAGAGGCGTGCAAGTTTGAGTACATGATCAACAGTTTCATGTTTGCCCGCACATAATAATTAAACAAATAAAGTAAATGACAAAAACTACTTTTATTTTTGAATATTAGTTTATTATTAACAATTAGGCATAAGTAAGAAAATAATTGAATAAGTAATAAAATAATAATAATTCAAAAACTAAAGGAAGCCGCATGTACTCAATTATGCACTTTTTGAGGAAAAAAACAAAATACATTCTTTTTCAAATATGCTGTCCTGGGAAACATATTTCTATAATATTTTCATATAGTTTGATAATTTTAAAATACTTGAAAGCAATTTTCTCAGCGATTCCTTTTGGAATTGTATTCCTTTTATTTTTACACGCCCCAAAAGTCTTGCGAATTAGATGCGGCTGATTGATGCTGCCTGAGACGTCCCTTCGCAATTGACCATAGGTTTTCAATCGGATTGGCATCATGACTTTGTGCTGGCCACTATACTAGCTTTAAATTTTTGTTTTCGAGCCATTCTTTGACCATCTTCGATGTATCCTTGTGAACCCCCTCTTGCTGAAATGTGATTTTCTGATCTGATTAAATAAACTAGCCATGAAAATCGGGAAGATGGGCTTCCAAAATTTTAAAATAGTCTTTCCTTTTCTTAATCCCGTCTATATTGTAAATTTCTTCAACGTGGCAATACGTAAATCACTCCCAAAGCCATTATGGTGCCCGAGAAATTTGAAAAGTCACCTTACTTTTTGAACACACCTCGTAAAAAAAGAAAGGAAGCTAACTTCGGCTCACCGAATATTGTATAGCCTTGCAGAATTAAATTAAACAAGAAAGGAAGCTAACTTCGGCTCACCGAAGTTTGTATACCCTAGCAGACTTTAAAGAAACAATTAAAAACTAAATTCTGAAATAATAATTTGTTGCCAAATCTCAAATTTGATGGCAATGGTTTGAAACACGGCTAAGCTATGGTTTTTTTATTTTCCTGATTGTTCCTATGGAAGCTATAGGATATAGTCAGCCGATTTTCATGAAATTAAAATCAAAATTCAGAAATATTAAAATATGGCTAAATATCAAATTTGGTGAAAATATGTTGAAATCTGACAAAGTTATGGTTTTTTCTTTTATTTTCCTGATTGTTCCTATGGAAGCTATAGGGTATAGTCAGCCGATTTTCATGAAATTAAAATCGAAATTCAGGAATACTAAAATATGGGTAACTATCAAATTTGGTGAAAATATGTTGAAAACTGACAAAGTTATGAATTTTTCTTTTATTTTCCTGATTGTTCCTATGGAAGCTATAGGATATAGTCAGCCGATTTTCATGAAATTAAAATCGAAATTCAGGAATATTAAAATATGGCTAAATATCAAATTTGGTGAAAATATGTTGAAAACTGACAAAGTTATGGTTTTTTCTTTTATTTTCCTGATTGTTCCTATGGAAGCTATAGGATATAGTCAGCCGATTTTCATGAAATTAAAACCGAAATTCGGAAATAATACAGAATGGGCAAATATCAAATTTGATGAAAATTGGTTGAAAACTGACAAAGTTATAATTTTCCTGATTGTTCCTATGGAAGCTATAGGATATAGTCAGCCGATTTTCATAAATTTTAAAACCGAAATTCGGAAATAATACTAAATGGGTAAATATCAAATTTGGTGAAAATTGGTTGAAAACTGACAGTTATAATTGTTTTTTGAAAATTTTTCGGATCGTTCCTCTGGCAGCTTATGATATAGTGGTCCGATCCGGCCCGTTCCGACATATGTACGAGTGAGAGTATATAGAAGCCTAACTGCAAAGTTTCATTCAGATAGCTTTAAAACTGAGGGACTAGTTTGCGTAGAAACGGACAGACGGACAGACGGACAGACGGACATGGCTAGATCGACTCGGCTGTTGATCCTGATCAAGAATATATATACTTTATAGGGTCGGAGATGCTCCCTTCACTGCGTTGCAAACTTCTGACTGAAACTAATATACCCTGCTAGGGTATAAAAATTAAAACCAAAATTCTGGAATAATAATAAGTTGCCAAATTTCAAAATTGATGAAAATATGTTGAGAAACATCGAAGATGTGATTTCCGATTTTTCGTCCGATCCGGCTCGTACCGACTTATGTACGAATGAGAGTATATAGGAGACTAACTACAAAGATTCATTCAGATAGCTTTAAAACTTCGGTGAGCCGAAGTTAGCTTCCTTTCTTTTTATACGAGGTGTGTTCAAAAAGTAAAGTGGCCCATCCACAGGCGAGCATGTTGGCCGAGCATGCTCGCCAACTTGAATTTCATTTGCCCACTAACTAGTGCCAACATGCACGCGAACATCATTTGTAACGAATTTTCAAACAGTCAACATGTCAAATAAATAAAATCTTGCATACATTTTTTTGACATTGTAAAGCTGCGCTACTACGTGTTGTCGCTACAAACGTTTGCTCCAAGTGACGTTCGTGCGAGCGTTGCCATCCATTATCGAGCATGTTGTTGACAACACAAGCAAGATAGAATGATTTCTATTTAGTTCGAGCGGCTCGGCGAACACGAAATTTGTACGCGAGCACTGTCACTAACGATGAAAATTTCGTCGAACTCAGCATGCTCGGCCAACATGCTCGCCTGTGGATGGGCCCCTTAAGGTGTCTTTTCAAATTTCTCGGACAACATATTTTCGATGATCGATTTTTTTGTTTTGTTATGTTGGTACACTCATCCTTAACATCTGGTCCAAGTTTCAAGTGAATCCCCTTTTTTGTTTGGTTGTGAGAGGCGTAAAGGTTACAAGTTGTTTTACGTGCTCGGCGATTATTGCTATCGAAAAATATGGTTCAACGGATTTGCATCAAATTTTGTGTAAAAAATAAAAATCCGAAACACTTCAAATGTTGACAGTAGCATACGGTGAACCTGTTCTGAGCAAAAAAAGTGCCTCGCTCTGGACGTCAAAAACTGATGAAAACGCTCAATCAGTGAAGAAAATTTTTTTGGAGAATCGTCGAATCACTATCAGAGAAGTTGCTGAAGATGTCGGTATATCGCTTGGCTCGTGCCATGAAATTTTTTTAAATGTTTTGGTCATGAGACGTGTGTAAGCGAAGTTTTTTCCGAAAATGCTGAATTTTGACCAAAATTACCGTCGCATGAGCATCGCTCAAGAGCTGTTGAATGACGTCAACGACCACCCAGATTTACTTAAAAGGGTCATAACTGGTGACGAGTCATGGGTATGACGTCTTGTTCCCAAAACTAAAGACTCCTATGAAAAGACGGAATTTTGCAACAATTGAAGAGATAAAGACTGCATCGCTGGAAGAGCTCAAGGCTATACCGAAAAGTGCTTATGGGAAGTGCTTTGAGGATTGGAAAAACCATTGGCATAAGTGTATTGTATATGAGGGGGATTACTTTGAAGAGGACAACATAAATATTGATAAATATATAAATAGTTTTTCTTGAAAATACAAAGTCACCTTACTTTTTGAACAAACCTCGTATATTCAAATAATGTCCGGAAATAAATACTTTGATGTGGAAATAAGAAGTGTGTAATCTTATTTCCAATGCACTTCAACTACAAACTACCCGATGACCAAAAATTCTAGCGTTTGCCAGGGTATAGCCGACTGAGGCAATACCTTGTAATTAAAACCACCTAAGACTAATAATGCGGCAGTAACATTCTGGCTACGCCCAAAGCAATTAATAAACATATGCCAATATACCATATATTAAATAAGTCAAAATTAATTCAAGATAATCTTAAATATTTATAAATACCGAATTTATTTTAAAAAGAGTGTTCTGATGTCGCTGCCACACACAGGTTGTACTGCAGGGTATACATATACACGATGATGATATACCGATGACACTATACTGCTCTAATGAAACAAAATTGGAATTAAAATGTATATTAGTCAGCTCATTAGAGGTCACGAGTCAAATTGGGCACACAATAGAAATTTATGTTTGCTGATGTTTTGCAATTATTTGTTAAAACTAAAATGCAAAAAATCTTTAAAAATTGAGAACAATACCAATATAATGTTTTAGTTAACAAAGTTCTTGAGTTGCAAACTTAACTGAAACTTATTTTTTGGGTGCTAAAAGTACAATTTGTATGCTTAAGAGGACTCCAGAAATTAATAACAATTGTTATTATTTACCTTTAAAAGTCATTACAAAAGATATCCGAGAAAAATAACGTATGTAGTTGTCTTTTTCAAGGTTCTAATGAAGTCTCTAATTAATAAAAACTGCATTACTGTGTTATAAGGCCATAACGAACTCAAACTTGCAGCCTCCCTCGTCACTAATTGCTAAGAATTTTTGATAGAGTAGGTGTACACACTTTAATCGAGCAACTGCAGGAATGGAAACCAGGCCCAAAACTAATTCATTAAAAATTAAAATTAATTACAGCACTAGTCGAAGACAATCAGTTAAGCCATGTTGTCAGCTGATGCTATTAAAGTTTTCAAGCTTACTTCCGACCCAAGCCACGTGCGTCCCTTTAAAATTATTTTCTTTCGGACAACAATCCGAAAAATATCTTAATAGACCGTGAATATAAAAGTTGACATGTGCATGTTACACCCCTGATAAAAATTTACGGAATCAGCCGGAATTAGCCGCTCACAAACCAACTCACGCCAATCCCATGCTAAAGTGCTGGTAACTATTTCGAGACGCGAAGGCCCGCGCCTTTTAATTTATGTTTGTCCTGTATAGACGGCCAAATACCATGTGAAATCACCGCCGGCCAAGCCAGCATTGCGTATCATACAGGCCCTGGAATTAGCTGGACACATATTAATAAAGCGGGCCGCAGTCGTTTCATTGGACATTTTTCGACAACTCGTTTTTGAGAACTTCTTGACACAGCAAAGGCCTTTTTTCCAACAGTGGGTTACAAAAACAGCTGCCATGGGCATAATTTCTAGGATTTTATTTCATACTTTTGGCCAAAAATACTAGGAACTATAATTATTAAGATAAACTTTACTCCGATAGTGTGCCTTATCGCAGAGCTGAGAAAAAATGACCGATTTTTTTGATCAAAAGACCAGCATAAGCCCTTAAGTTAAATGAATATTCAAAACAAAGTATTGATATGTATATACGTTATAGCTATTTGTCAAATTATTCACCGCAAGTAAAGGTGGGGGTACCCTGCTGGTATATATGTATATATTTTTGTATAGTATTATTTCTATATAAAATTTTTTTTTTAAGTGATATTGATTATATTGATACTTGGCATGCAATGTCAGAGCTTGTTAGGCTTGGGTTAGTTCGCAGTATTGGTTTGTCGAACTTTAATATGGAACAGATACAACGGATTATACAGTGCAGCTCATATAAGCCAGTAGTTAACCAAGTTGAAATCTGGCCAGGTTTTTTGCAAAAGGACCTTGTTGATTACTGCCGCTATAATGGAATTATTGTAACTGCCCATTCACCACTTGGCCAGCCAAATAGAGAAAATCATAGTCCAATATATTTCTTTTCGGAAGGTATGAAACGCTTGGCTAAGAAACACAAGAAATCCGCTGGGCAAATAGTCCTACGATATTTGGTATTACACAAAATTTCAATTTAATAAATTGCATGGTTAACTTTTCTTTATTTTAGGTCGACTACGGTGTTGTACCAATTCCCAAAGCAGCAAACCCTATACATATAAAACAAAACTTAAATATTTTTGACTTTAAATTAGACGATGCCGATACACGCGCTTTACGCGGTATAAATCCCAAAAGTCGAATTGTAAAATATGAAAACGTCATGGATCATCCTTTTTACCCCTTCGAACGTGATAATGAAAATATTCAGAAATTGGAAATAGAATTACCTGACGAAGATTTTAAAGAACAAAAAATAGAAGATGACATAGACGAAGAAGAAGAAGATTAATATTAATAATAAAAATACTGCTTACGATGTTATTCTAGTAAATTATAAAATGGACAATTTCTTGTATGACTCTTTTTTTTGACCAGTTAAAAATGTAGTGATATAAACTATGCATAAAAAGGTTTCATTGTTAATATAACAAAAGAAGCGTTCTTGTTCAAGAAGAAAGATAACATAGTTTTTTTAAATTTGTGTTCGGTTCTTGAAAAAGAGAGATTACATACTATTTAATAATAAAGATTAATGAAGAAGAAAGATTACATACTGTTTGTATATTTGTATATTTGTATATTTGTATATTTGTATATTTGTATATTTGTATATTTGTATATTTGTATATTTGTATATTTGTATATTTGTATATTTGTATATTTGTATATTTGTATATTTGTATATTTGTATATTTGTATATTTGTATATTTGTATATTTGTATATTTGTATATTTGTATATTTGTATATTTGTATATTTGTATATTTGTATATTTGTATATTTGTATATTTGTATATTTGTATATTTGTATATTTGTATATTTGTATATTTGTATATTTGTATATTTGTATATTTGTATATTTGTATATTTGTATATTTTATCCAGATATCTGTATATTTGTATATTTGTATACTTGTATATCTGTATATCTGTATATTTGTATATCCGTATATTTGTATATTTGTATATCTGTATATTTGTATATTTGTATATTTGTATATTTGTATATTTGTATATTTGTATATTTGTATATTTGTATATTTGTATATTTGTATATTTGTATATTTGTATATTTGTATATTTGTATATTTGTATATTTGTATATTTGTATATTTGTATATTTGTATATTTGTATATTTGTATATTTGTATATTTGTATATTTGTATATTTGTATATTTGTATATTTGTATATTTGTATATTTGTATATTTGTATACTTGTATATTTGTATATTTGTATATTTGTATACTTGTATATTTGTATATTTGTATATTTGTATATTTGTATATTTGTATATTTGTATATTTGTATATTTGTATATTTGTATACTTGTATATTTGTATATTTGTATATTTGTATATTTGTATATTTGTATATTTGTATATTTGTATATTTGTATATTTGTATATTTGTATATTTGTATATTTGTATATTTGTATATTTGTATATTTGTATATTCGTATATTTGTATATTTGTATATTTGTATATTTGTATATTTGTATATTTGTATATTTGTATATTTGTATATTTGTATATTTGTATACTTGTATATTTGGATATTTGTAGATTTGTATATTTGTATATTTGTATATCTGTATATTTGTATATTTGTATATTTGTATATTTGTATATTTGTATATTTATATATTTGTATATTTGTATACTTGTATATTTGTATATTTGTATATTTATATATTCAGTATATTTGTATATTTGTACATCTGTATATTTGTATATTTGTATATTTGTATATTTGTATATTTGTATATTTGTATATTTGTATATTTGTATATTTGTATATTTGTATATTTGTATATTTGTAATTTGTATATTTGTATATTTGTATATTTGTATATTTGTATACTTGTATATTTGTATATTTGTATATTTGTATATTTGTATATTTGTATATTTGTATATTTGTATATTTGGATATTTGTATATTTGTATATTTGTATATTTGTATATTTGTATATTTGTATATTTGTATATTTGTATATTTGTATATTTGTATATTTGTATATTTGTATATTTGTATATTTGTATATTTGTATATTTGTATATTTGTATATTTGTATATTTGTATATTTGTATATTTGTATATTTGTATATTTGTATATTTGTATATTTGTATATTTGTATATTTGTATATTTGTATATTTGTATATTTGTATATTTGTATATTTGTATATTTGTATATTTGTATATTTGTATATTGTTGTATATTTGTATATTTGTATATTTGTATATTTGTATATTTGTATATTTGTATATTTGTATATTTGTATATTTGTATATTTGTATATTTGTATATTTGTATATTTGTATATTTGTATATTTGTATATTTGTATATTTGTATATTTGTATATTTGTATATTTGTATATTTGTATATTTGTATATTTGTATATTTGTATATTTGTATATATTTGTATATTTGTATATTTGTATATTTGTATATTTGTATATTTGTATATTTGTATATTTGTATATTTGTATATTTGTATATTTGTATATTTGTATATTTGTATATTTGTATATTTGTATATTTGTATATTTGTATATTTGTATATTTGTATATTTGTATATTTGTGTATTTGTATATTTGTATATTTGTATATTTGTATATTTGTATATTTGTATATTTGTATATTTGTATATTTGTATATTTGTATATTTGTATATTTGTATATTTGTATATTTGTATATTTGTATATTTGTATATTTGTATATTTGTATATTTGTATATTTGTATATTTGTATATTTGTATATTTGTATATTTGTATATTTGTATATTTGTATATTTGTATATTTGTGTATTTGTATACCTGTATATTTGTATATTTGTATATTTGTATACTTGTATATTTGTATGTTTGTATATTTGTAGATTTGTATATTTGTATATTTGTATACTTGTATATTTGTATATTTGCATATTTGCATATATTTGTATATTTGTATATTTGTATATTTGTATATTTGTATATTTGTATATTTGTATATCTGTATATTTGTATATTTGTATATTTGTATATTTGTATATTTGTATATTTGTATATTTGTATATTTGTATATTTGTATATTTGTATATTTGTATATTTGTATATTTGTATATTTGTATATTTGTATATTTGTATATTTGTATATTTGTATATTTGTATATTTGTATATTTGCTTATATTTGTATATTTGTATATTTGTATATTTGTATATTTGTATATTTGTATATTTGTATATTTGTATATTTGTATATTTGTATATTTGTATATTTGTATATTTGTATATTTGTATATTTGTATATTTGTATATTTGTATATTTGTACATCTGTATGTCTGCACATCTGCACATCTGCACATCTGCACATCTGCACATCTGCACATCTGCACATCTGTACACCCATTGTCTGCACATCTGCACATCTGCACATCTGCACATCTGCACACTGCACCGGCACAATCTGCACATCTGCACATCTGCACATCCAGCACATCTGCACATCTGCACATCCACACCTGCACAATCTGGTACATCCACACTATACACCAGCACATCTGCACATCCACATCTGTACATCTGCACATCTGCACATCTGCACATCTGCACATCTGCACATCTGCACATCTGCACATTTGTATATCTGTATATTTGTATATCTGCATATCTGCATATCTGTATATCTGTATATCTGTATATTTGTACACCTGTATATTTGTATATTTGCACACCTGTATATCTGCATATCTGTATACTTGCATATCTGTATATCTGCATACCTGTATATTTGTCATATTTGTATACCTGTATATCTGTATATCTGTATATCTGTATATTTACGGTATATCTGTATATCTGCATATCTGCATATCTGCATATCTGCATATCTGCATATCTGTATATTTGTATATCCGCATATCTGCATATCTGCATATCTGTATACCTGTATACCTGCATATCTGCATATTTGTATATCTGTATATCTGTATATCTGCATATCTGCATATCTGCATATCTGCATATTTGTACATATTTGTATATCTGCATATCTGCATATCTGTATATCTGCATATCTGTATATCTGTATATCTGCATATCCTGTACATCTGCATATCTGCATCTGTGTATATTTGCATATCTGTATATCTGCATACCTGCACATCTGTATATCTGTATATCTGCATATCTGCATATCTGCATATCTGCATATCTGTATATCTGTATATCTGCATATCTGTATATCTGTATATTTGTGTATCTGCTATATCTGTATATCTGTATATCTGCATATTTGTATATTTGTATATCTGCATATCTGTATATTTGCATATATCTGTATATCTGCATACTTGTATACTTGTATATCTGCATATCTGTACACTCGTATACTTGCATATCTGCATATTTGTATATCTGTACACTCGTATATCTGCATATCTGCATATCTGCATATCTGCATATCTGTATATTTGTACATCTTGTATATCTGTATATCTGTATATCTGTATATCTGCATATTTGTATATCTGTATATCTGTATATCTGTATATTTGCATATTTGTATATTTGTATATTTGTATATTTGTATATTTGTATATTTGTATATTTGTATATTTGTATATTTGTATATTTGTATATTTGTATATTTGTATATTTGTATATTTGTATATTTGTATATTTGTATATTTGTATATTTGTATATTTTTATATTTGTATATTTGTATATTTGTATATTTGTATATTTGTATATTTGTATATTTGTATATTTGTATATTTGTATATTTGTATATTTGTATATTTGTATATTTGTATATTTGTATATTTGTATATTTGTATATTTGTATATTTGTATATTTGTATATTTGTATATTTGTATATTTGTATATTTGTATATTTGTATATTTGTATATTTGTATATTTGTATATTTGTATATTTGTCATATTTGTATATTTGTATATTTGTATATTTGTATATTTGTATATTTGTATATTTGTATATTTGTATATTTGTATATTTGTATATTTGTATATTTGTATATTTGTATATTTGTATATTTGTATATTTGTATATTTGTATATTTGTATATTTGTATATTTGTATATTTGTATATTTGTATATTTGTATATTTGTATATTTGTATATTTGTATATTTGTATATTTGTATATTTGTATATTTGTATATTTGTATATTTGTATATTTGTATATTTGTATATTTGTATATATTTGTATATTTGTATATTTGTATATTTGTATATTTGTATATTGTGTATATTTGTATATTTGTACTTATATTTGTATATTTGTATATTTGTATATTTGTATATTTGTATATTTGTATATTTGTATATTTGTATATTTGTATATTTGTATATTTGTATATTTGTATATTTGTATATTTGTATATTTGTATATTTGTATATTTGTATATTTGTATATTTGTATATTTGTATATTTGTATATTTGTATATTTGTATATTTGTATATTTGTATATTTGTATATTTGTATATTTGTATATTTGTATATTTGTATATTTGTATATTTGTATATTTGTATATTTGTATATTTGTATATTTGTATATTTGTATATTTGTATATTTGTATATTTGTATATTTGTATATTTGTATATTTGTATATTTGTATATTTGTATATTTGTATATTTGTATATTTGTATATTTGTATATTTGTATATTTGTATATTTGTATATTTGTATATTTGTATATTTGTATATTTGTATATTTGTATATTTGTATATTTGTATATTTGTATCATCTGTATATCTGTATATCTGTATATCTGTATATTTGGCTTATATCTGTATATCTGTATATCTGCATATCTGTATATCTGTACACCTGGGTATTGCATCTGTATATTTGCACACCCATATCTGTATATCTGTATATCCGCACCCATATTTGCATATCTGCATATCTGTATACCTGTATATCTGTATACCTGTATATCTGCATATCTGCATATCTGTATATCTGTATATCTGCATACTCTGTATATCTGTATACTCGTATATCTGTATATCTGTATACTTGTATATCTGCATATCTGTATATCTGCATATCTGTATATCTGTATATCTGCATATCTGTATATCTGTATATCTGGTATATTTACACGGTATATCCAGTATATCTGTATATCTGCATATCCTGTATATCCTTGCCCATACTTGCATATCTGTGCATATCTGTATATCTGTATATCTGCATATCTGCATATCTGTATACCTGCATATCTGTATATCCTGTATATCTGTATATCTGCATATCTGTATATCTGTATATCTGCATATCCTGTATATCTGCATATCTGCATTAATTGCCATATTTGTGCATATCTGCATATCTGCATATCTGCATATCTGCATATCTGTATATCTGCATATTTGCACATCCACATCTGCATATCTGCATATCTGTATATCTGCATACCTGCATATCTGTATATCTGCACACCTGCACCCATTCGCATATCTGTATACTTGCATATCTGTATATCTGTATATCTGTATATCTGCATACTCTGTGCATCTGTATATCTGCATATCTGTATATTTGCCCATATCTGCATATCTGTATATCTGGCATATCTGTATATCTGTATATCTGCATATCTGTATATCTGCATATTTGTATACTTGTAAATTTGTACATCTGTATATCTGCATATCTGTATATCTGTATATTTGTATACTTGCATATCTGCATATCTGCATATTTGGCATTACCCTATTGCCCACATACTGTATATCTGCATATCTGTATACTGTATATCTGTATATCTGTATATCTGCATAATTGCATATCTGTCATCTGTATATCTGTACATCTGTATATCTACACTATATCTGCATATCTGCATATCTGTATATCTGTATATTTGTATATTTGTATATCTGTATATCTGTATACCTGTATATCTGTATATCTGTATATCTGTATATTTGCACATATATTTGTATATCTGCATATCTGCATATCTGCATATCTGCATATCTGCATATCTGTACATTTGCACACCCATATCTGCATATCTGCATATATGTACACCTTGCACATTTGTAGCTATCTGTATATCTGCATATCTGGCATATCTGCATATCTGCATATCTGTATATCTGTATACTTGTATATCTGCATATCTGCATATCTGTATATCTGCATATCTGTATACTCGTATATTTGCACATCTGCATATCTGTATATCTGTATATCTGTATATCTGTATATCTACATATCTGCATATCTGTATACTTGTATATCTGCATATCTGTATATCTGCATATTTGTGCATATCTGCATACCTGTATACTTGTATATCTGTATATCTGCATATCTGCATATCTGCATATCTGTATATCTGCATATTTGTATATCTGCATATCTGGCATATCTGCATATCTGTATATCTGTATATTGCATATTACCCTGTATTACCCACATCTGTATATCTGTATATCTGTATATCTGCATATCTGTATATTTGTATACCTGTATATCTGCATATCTGTATATCTGTATATCTGCATATCTGTACATTAGTATCACACGTTCCATATTTTATATTCATATATTTGTATATTTATATTTTGTATATTTGTATATTTGTATATTTGTATATTTTGTATATTCACAATATTTGTATATTTGTATATTTGTACATTTGTATATTCATATATTTTTATATTTTTATATTTGTATATTCATATATTTGTATATTTGTATATCTATATATTTGTAATATTTATATATCTATATATTTATATATTTTGTATATTTGTATATTTATATATTTATATATTTAAATATTTGTATATATTATATATTTTATATTTATATATTTATATATTTATATATTTATATATTTGTATATTTATATATCTGTATATTTGTATATCTGTATATCTGTATATCTGTATATCTGTATATCTGTATATCTGTATATCTGCATATTTGTATATCTGTATACCTGTATATCTGTATATTTCGCCCATATCTGTATATCTGTATATCTGTATATTTGTATATCTGTATATCTGTATATCTGTATATCTGTATATCTGTATATTTGTATATTTGTATACCTGTATATCTGTATATCTGTATATTTGTATATTTGTATATTTGTATATTTGTATATTTGTATATTTGTATATTTGTATATTTGTATATTTGTATATTTGTATATTTGTATATTTGTATATTTGTATATTTGTATATTTGTATATTTGTATATTTGTATATTTGTATATTTGTATATTTGTATATTTGTATATTTGTATATTTGTATATTTGTATATTTGTATATTGTATATTTGTATATTTGTATATTTGTATATTTGTATATTTGTATATTTGTATATTTGTATATTTGTATATTTGTATATTTGTATATTTGTATATTTGTATATTTGTATATTTGTATATTTGTATATTTGTATATTTGTATATTTGTATATTTGTGTATTTGTATATTTGTATATTTGTATATTTGTATATTTGTATATTTGTATATTTGTATATTTGTATATTTGTATATTTGTATATTTGTATATTTGTATATTTGTATATTTGTATATTTGTATATTTGTATATTTGTATATTTGTATATTTGTATATTTGTATATTTGTATATTTGTATATGTATTTGTATATTTGTATATTTGTATATTTGTATATTTGTATATTTATTTGTATATTTGTATATTTGTATATTTGTATATTTGTATATTTATTTGTATATTTGTATATTTGTATATTTGTATATTTGTATATTTGTATATTTGTATATTGTGTATTTATTTGTATATTTGTATATTTGTATATATTTGTATATTTGTATATTTGTATATTTATTTGTATATTTGTATATTTGTATATTTGTATATTTGTATATTTGTATATTTGTATATTTGTATATTTGTATATTTGTATATTTGTATATTTGTATATTTGTATATTTGTATATTTGTATATTTGTATATTTGTATATTTGTATATTTGTATATTTGTATATTGTGTATATTTGTATATTTGTATATTTGTATATTTGTATATTTGTAGATTTGTATATTTGTATATTTGTATATTTGTATATTTGTATATTTGTATATTTGTATATTTGTATATTTGTATATTTGTATATTTGTATATTTGTATATTTGTATATTTGTATATTTGTATATTTGTATATTTGTATATTTGTATATTTGTATATTTGTATATTTGTATATTTGTATATATTTGTATATTTGTATATTTGTATATTTGTATATTTGTATATTTGTATATTTGTATATTTGTATATTTGTATATTTGTATATTTGTATATTTGTATATTTGTATATTTGTATATTTGTATATTTGTATATTTGTATATTTGTATATTTGTATATTTGTATATTTATATATTTGTATATTTGTATATTTGTATATTTGTATATTTGTATATTTGTATATTTGTATATTTGTATATTTGTATATTTGTATATTTGTATATTTGTATATTTGTATATTTGTATATTTGTATATTTGTATATTTGTATATTTGTATATTTGTATATTTGTATATTTGTATATTTGTATATTTGTATATTTGTATATTTGTATATTTGTATATTTGTATATTTGTATATTTGTATATTTGTATATTTGTATATTTGTATATTTGTATATTTGTATTTATATTTGTATATTTGTATATTTGTATATTTGTATATTTGTATATTTGCATATTTGTATATTTGTATATTTGTATATTTGTATATTTGTATATTTGTATATTTGTATATTTGTATATTTGTATATTTGTATATTTGTATATTTGTATATTTGTATATTTGTATATTTGTATATTTGTATATTTGTATATTTGTATATTTGTATATTTGTATATTTGTATATTTGTATATTTGTATATTTGTATATTTGTATATTTGTATATTTGTATATTTGTATATTTGTATATTTGTATATTTGTATATTTGTATATTTGTATATTTGTATATTTGTATATTTGTATATTTGTATATTTGTATATTTGTATATTTGTATATTTGTATATTTGTATATTTGTATATTTGTATATTTGTATATTTGTATATTTGTATATTTTTGTATTTATTTTTGTATATTTGTATATTTGTATATTTGTATATTTGTATATTTGTATATTTGTATATTTGTATATTTGTATATTTGTATATTTGTATATTTGTATATTTGTATATTTGTATATTTGTATATTTTGTATATTTGTATATTTGTATATTTGTATATTTGTATATTTGTATATTTGTATATTTGTATATTTGTATATTTGTATATTTGTATATTTGTATATTTGTATATTTGTATATTTGTATATTTGTATATGTGTATATTTGTATATTTGTATATGTGTATTTGTACCATGTAACTGAACGAAGTAC